>MU766460.1:20183-30546 GCA_026770625.1 Nicotiana glauca
AGGATTCAAATATTCGGCACGAAGCCCAAAACATGATAATCAATCCAGTTCATGATAATTAATACCTTTATTATGGTGTCAATTCAATTTCAAGCCATTAGGTAGCGTTTTTATTAAGCGGGACGGACCAAGTCACAATCCCCAATGGTGCTCTACCCCATGCCCGTTATCCGACGTGCAAGTCACCTCAATATAGCACTATGATGTGCAAGTCCGGGGTTTACAAACCCTGAGGACATCATTTACAAGTATTACCCACCTCGATCCGGCAAAAACTCTAGCCCGCGATGCCTTTGCTCCTCAAACCGACCTCCACGCGCGTCGAAACTAGCCAAAATCAGTACAAATATATCATAATAGGCTAATGGAACAACACCCAATCGAAAATAATCGAAATATAACAAAAATCTCGAAACTAGCAAAATCCGAGCCCCGGGCCTGCTTTTCGAAAAATTATGAAACTCACATTTCCAGAATCCTCATCTCGCCACGAGTCCATACATATAAAATTTATCAAAATCGGAGTTCAAATGAGCCACCAAATCCCTATTTGACATAGCACAAATCCAAGCCCTAACTTCTTCAATTTATACCCAAATCAGAGAATTAATGGAAGATTCTTTGATAAAATGACGTATTTAGGCCACGAGACTTACCTCCAATCACTTCCCGTCAAAATCCCCATCCAAATCTATCAAAGAGCTCTCAAAGTGGTGCAAAAATTGTGAGAAATGGGTTTGGTTTGCAGATGAAATGTTATAAAATCATTCTGTCCGCCCAGGTATTTCCTTCATTGCGTTCGCGACCTACAACGCGAACGCGAAGACAAAAATATTTTTAACAGTCCAAATACCCTACGCGAACGCGTGTCTGGCCACGCGAACGCGATGCACAAAAATTCCAGGCCCTCAAACTAATTTACGCGAACGCGTGCACCCCTCCTGCGAACGCGATGGCCCACCTCCCAAGCCTACGCGAATACGTTACCATTCATGCGAACGCGATCAAGCAAGAATCCTTAACTACGCGAACGTGACCTACCCTACGCGAATGCGAAGGCTAAATTCCAAGTCCTTCAATTTACTCTACGCGTTTGCATTACACCCCATGCGAATGCACTGAAGAAAAGTTCTGCAACACCCAACAGCAAAAATCTGATCTCTTCAAAAACCAAAAAGGGTCCGTTTGAACACCCGAAATCACCCCGAGGCCCTCGGGACCTCAACCAAACATGCCAACATATCCCATAACACCATACGAACTTGTTCCAATCATAAAAACACGCCCTTAAACACAAAAATCAACAAATCAAGGCGGATTCAAGCCTAAGTTTTAACTATAACTTCCGAAATCAACATCCAATCAAAAACCCGATCAAACGATGTCCGAATGACCTGAAATTTTGCAGACATATAAAAAATCACCTAACGAAGCTACTGCTACTGTCGGAATTCCATTCTGACCCTCGGATCAAAATCTCACCTATCAACCGGAATTCGCCAAAATTCCAACTTCGCCAATTCAAGCCTAATTCTACACGGACTTCCAAATTCGATTCCGATCGCACTCCTAAGTCACAAATCATCCCCCGAAGATAACCGAACTACCGGAATTCATATCCGAGCTCTATAACCACATAGTCAACTTCCGATTGACTTTTCTAAAACAAGCTTTTCTTCTAAGAGACTGTGCCTCATTTCCAACTAAAACCAATTCAATTCTATCCGATCAACTCAAATACCGATATTGAAATATGAAACAACACAATAAGGAGGAAACGGGGCGGTAACTCACATGACAACGGGTCGAGTCGTCACACAAGAGATCCTAGAATTATTATTGAGGGTACCAGGAGATCCTCGGGATACCAAGAGATCCCCGAGCGATTTATTTAGGATACCAAGAGATTTTCGGGATACCAGGAGATCCCCGATGATAAATATCCGGTTGTGGCTTGTATCTCTATTCATTGATTGTGTTTGTTCTCTATTACTGTTTTACTTAGTTTCTTATTGGATTTATGCTGTGATTATACTAATATTTTCTCCTCATTATCATACTGATTATTTTGTTTTATCTCAGTAGGGCCCTGACCTTCCTCGTCACTACCCAATCGAGGTTAGGCTTGGCACTTACTGAGTACTGCTGTGGTGTACTCACGCCTCTTCGGCGCATGTTTTTCATGTGCAGATCCAGGTACTTCCGGCCGGGCGCACTATTAGTGATCCAGAAGACATCTACCAGAGACTTTGAGGTATATCTGCCACATCCGCAGACCAGGAGTCTCTATCTTATTCCAGCTGTAGTATTTGACTTTCCCCTTTCTTTCGGTTGTGTAGACATTCCGGAGTTAGAGCCGTATCAATTGCGAGCTCATATATATAAAGGATTAGAAGATGCAGTTTTACATGGTGAGATAAATCCTTCTTCTCAAGGTAAAAGGATAATTCTTTCATCCAGTTTCACAGGGGGTGCAAGATAAATGATTCAAAATTATCAAGATGATATGACAATCTGCAAGTGGGTTGGATATCCAAATCTCTTCATCACATTTACTTGCAACCCAAAGTGGCCTGAAATTAGTAGATTTGTAAAGAGCAAGGGCTTGCAACCAGAAGATCGCCCAGACATTTTATGTAGGGTGTTCAAAATCAAATTGGATCGTTTAATAAAGGATTTGTAAGAGAAACAAATTTTTGGATCAGTTAAGTCAGGTATATAATTAAACTTTTTAAATAGATTCTTATAATATTTATAATCTAATTTAATAATAAATTTTGTCTTACATATAAATTACAACCACTTACCCCAATCGTAAATTATTATTTTTTGCAGTGATATATACTATAGAATTCCAAAAATGGGGGTTGCCTTATGCACACATACTGCTCTTTATTCATAATAAATATCCAAATGTTGGAGATATAGATCAAATAATTTCAGCAGAAATACCAGATGAATTGGTCGATTTGTATTATTATAATGCCGTGAAGAATTTCACGATGCATGGCCCGTGCGGTTCTGCTAGACAATCATCTCCTTGCATGCGTAATGGTAGATGTACAAAACACTTTCCAAAGAAGTTTGTAAAAACTACCACAATCGATGAAAATGGATATCATATATATAAAAGAAGGGACAATAGTAGAACTATCCAGAAAGAAGGTATTGAATTGGATAATAGGTACGTGGTTCCACACAATAGGTATTTATTGTTGAAGTATGGGGCACATATAAATGTTAAATGGTGCAGTCAATCTCGATCAATCAAGTACTTATTTAAGTACGTTAATAAGGGTCATGATCGTGTGACAACAACTTTTTCTCAAAGTGTACATGAGGAAGTCTCATCGGCTATTGATGAAATAAAAATATATTATGATTGTCGATACATTTCACCCTGTAAAGCTGCTTGGAGAATTTTTAAATTTCCAATTCAACATAGAGAACCTTCGGCAGAAAGACTTTCCTTTCATCTACCAAATGAACAAACAATTATTTTCTCTGATGATGATCCAATTGATGCTATTGCCAATAGACCAATTGTAAAGGAATCAAAGTTTCTAAACTGGTTTCAGGCAAATAATACATATGAAGAAGCAAGAGAATTAACTTATGCAGAATTTCCTCTTAAGTTCGTGTGGAATAAAAAACTTAAAAAGTGGGAAAAAAGAAGAAATTCTGCATTTTCAATAGGGAGAATATTCTTTGTACTCCCTGGAAATGGAGAGCAATATTACCTTCGTATGTTATTGAATGTCATTAAAGGACCTAAGTGTTATGAGGATTTACGCAGAATCAACAATC
Organism: Nicotiana glauca; assembly: GCA_026770625.1. NCBI lineage: Eukaryota > Viridiplantae > Streptophyta > Magnoliopsida > Solanales > Solanaceae > Nicotiana > Nicotiana glauca. The sequence continues at coordinate 23,991 of MU766460.1, forward strand.
AAGACCATTTAACTTTTAGAGATGCATGTTATGCACTGGGTTTATTAGATAATGATAAAGAGTATGTAGATGCCATAAAGGAGGCAAGTAATTGGGGAATGCCATCATATCTTAGGCAATTATTTGGTATGTTACTATTATCCAATTTAATATCACGACCAGAATGTGTTTGGGAGGCAACATGGATTTTATTATCAGATGATATATTACATGAAGAAAGAAGAATATTGGATAATCCAGGTATACAATACGACCTTCTTCTTAAGATTTTAATATTATAACATTGTTTAAATATTTTTACAATTTTTTTCCATACATATTAAATTTTACTGTAATCTACAATTGACATGTAACCTTTCAACTTATAAGCGATTAATTATTGATATATTTTGATGGAAACAAAATCGATATAACCTTCCCATGAAGTAAACTAACATTAATTTGGTTTTACAGTTTGTAAAGGAAATCATTTTGGACTTATATTTATATGACTCATGCCAACTATATATTTTAATGATTACTTAATTAATTATATACTTTTTTATTTTAGAAGCGGAGCTAACAAATGATGAACTAAAGAATCGTTGTCTACAAAAGGTGGAAAATTTGTTGAAAGGTTGTGGAAGAACGTTACACGATTTTCCAACAATGCCAAGACCGATTTTTAATGAAGAAGAAATTGACAACACCAATAGACTAATCTGTGAAGAACTGCGTTATAATAGGTGCTCTTTGTCTAAGGAACATGAAGAATTATTGGTTAAATTGACAATTGAGCAAAAGTTAGTTTACGACAGAATTATCAAATCAGTGCATGGGGACAAAGGTGGATTCTTCTTTTTATATGGTCATGGAGGAACCGGGAAGACATTTATTTGGAGGACTTTGTCTTCAGCTATAAGATGTAAAGGAGATATTGTATTAACAGTTGCATCAATCGGAATTGCGTCTTTTTTGTTACCAGGAGGTCGCACAGCTCATTCTAGATTTGCAACCCACTCAATGCAACTGAAGATTCAACATGTAATATCAAACAAGGTACTCCTTTATCAAAATTGATTATCAAGACAAAATTAATTATTTGGGATGAAGAACCAATGATGCATAGATATTATTTTGAAGATTTAGACAGAACTCTAAGATATATTCTTAGATTTAAAGATGTATCCAATTTAGATCATCCATTTGGAGGAAAAACCGTTGTTCTTGGTGGTGACTTTATACAAATACTTCCCGTCATTCCAAAAGGTACTAGACAAGATATTGTTAATGCTACCCTTAATTATTCATATTTGTGGAATCACTGTTAAGTCTTAAAGTTAACAAAAAATATGAGGTTGGAAGAAAATCAGGTGGATTCTCATTTGAATGATCTAAGACAATTTTCTGATTGGATTTTAGCAATAGGTGATGGTATGACTGGAAATTCTGTTGATGGTATCGATAAAGTTCACATCCCTGATGATCTTATCATCAATAATTGTGGTGATCCAATTTCTACGATTGTGGAAAGTACATATCCAGATTTTTTAAGTCATTGCAGTGATATAACTTACCTGCAACAAAGAGGAATTCTTTCTCCCACTCTTGATATGATTGAATCAATCAACGAATACATGGTTTTAGTAAACAAAATTCAACCACAATCATTTTTCAGTTCCGATACAATTTGTATGTCAGATGATGCTTTTACAGGTTTGGAACACATACATACACCTGAATTTCTAAACACTATTAAGTGTTCCGAAATTCCAAATCATATTATCACTTTGAAAGTGGGTGTCCCAGTAATGTTATTGAGAAATATAGACCCATCTTCAGGGCTATGTAATGGAACAAGATTAATCATCACTAGACTGGGAAATCAGGTTATTGAAGCAAAAATTTTATCTGGAAATATGGATGGACAAAAGGTGTTCATTCCGAGAATGTCATTAACTCCATCTGATGCAACAATACCTTTTAAGTTCCAACGAAGACAATTTTCAATAGTTGTATCGTTTGCAATGACGATAAACAAAAGTCAAGGACAATCTTTATCTCATGTTGGGTTATATTTCAAAAAATCGATGTTCACACATAGCCAGCTTTACGTTGCTATATCACGGGTTACAACAAGAAAGGGATTAAAGATTTTGGTTTATGAAGATGATGGAGAAATTTCAAATGAAGCAATAAATGTGGTGTACAAAAAAGTTTTCTGTAATTTAATTGGAGAATGAAAGCAAATCTGATACCTTTTAGCAACATTTTTCGTTCTCATGGATTTATCTTTGCTGAACCATATTCTAAATAAACTTCCGAAACAATGGTTGACAACTTCATTAGGTATGCTAACTGCGATCATATGTTTCCTTAATTTAAATTTTCTATTTGTTTTCAAGCACATTGCTTATGTGGCTGCTAACAACAAGTTGGTGTTGCCAGATGGCTCCTTCAAAGTTATTAATAGTCTATCACATGCCGGAAACAAACTTGCAATGCAGGCATATCATTTATTTGCCTCGACTATGTATCTGAGTTCTATTTAAACGTAAGTTTCTCCCGATCATTTTCATATCTTCTTATTATTTAGTTCTCATTGATGAAATTGCCCACTTTGATTTCTCTGTCATTTTGATGATACAACACTCAAACTCATGGACAACATGGTATGCATCTAAAACTCAGGAATTTTTTCAGCCACTTTGGTTAACTTACCATCCTCCTCGAGGGCACCAAGCGCAAACAAAAGATACATGCCTTTAAGTAGACCTTAAGTTGGTGTACTCTCTATGAAGTAAAATTTCATCAACTGTTTAATCCCTTGAGTAAGAGCATGACTTTTGCAATTTTTGTCCATTTTATATCTGTAAGTGTCTTATCTTCCAAATTGTTCATGTAGCTATTTACAGTTTATAACAGGAAGCACTTTCGCTTACCTGTTCGTGCTGATCGACCATCACGTTGGTTGGCAGATGCCGTGGATATGAGAGCGACCATCAATGAGTCGGTTCCTTTCCAAGATTTGTAACACTGCATCTTAACTTTATAACATTTTTCATAGTAACATTATAAAATTTTAAATATTAACCATATTGTAACAAATGACCTACCTTAAGTTATCTGTTTTCTTAATAGTGTATGGATTTCTTCAAACAATATTCTTACACTTTTGTATGGTAGTCAACTTTTGCCACGAATTGTCAACTTATATTTATTTACTTAAGATACAAGCTACAAAACATACTAAAATTACAGCTATAATTCTAATATAGCCTTAATAAATTCTTATAAGATTTATTGAAGTATCTACTTAGGGTAATTTTTTTTCCTTATTTTTTAAATAATATTTGTAAACACGGAAGTGGAGCCCGGTAAAGTTGTCACTATGTGCCCTATAGTTCACGGGTTCGAACTATAGAAGCAGCCACTAATGCTTGCATTAGGGTAGGTTGTGTACATCATATCCTTCAGTTGTGGCCCATGCCAGTATGCGTGAATGCGAGATGCTTTGTGCAACGAGCTGCTATTTTATTTTCAGATATAGACATTGATATCACCATACAGTTCATGCGTTATCCTAGAGCTTCTTCCAGGGCCAGATCTGTTGTATGTTGTACCTTAGGATTTAGGATTTTAACTCAGTTGATCTGTGATTAAAGGGTAGGAATGCAAATTGATGCATTATCTGTTCTCAATGATCTGTCCCGTTAAATACGTTTGACTCTGTGATAACAGTAGCACACTTCTGCTATATTGCTGTGTCGTCTCCTTTTATTAAAGTTTCTGAATATAGAATTTTGATTTTAATTAAAACAGTGGCGCTCTCCACATCCTTTGATCTTTATTTTGTGAATAGTTCAGACAACTTTAATCAGAGAGTCTATTACTACTAAAATATTTCCTTATTTTAAATTTTCTATTTCTTTTAAATAACATTAGTTATCTGGCTGCTCACAAGAAGTTGTTGTTTGAAGTTGCTGCCTTCAAAGTTATTAATAGTCGATCACATGCCGGAAACAAACTTGCAATGCAGGCATACCATTTATCTGCCTCGACTATGTATTTGAGTTCTATTTAAACGTAAGTTTATGCCGCTCAATTTCATTTGTTCGTATTATTTACTTCTAATTGGTGAAATTGACAACTTTGATTTCTCTATTCTTTGATGATTGAGCACTGAATTTCCCACAAAAATAATTTCAGCAATACTTATTATCTCAGAACAGGAATTCTTATTTTAACAGGCAACAATCATCTTGGACAGCATGCGATCTATGGAAAACTCAGCAATATTCTCACCTACTTTGGTTAACTTACCATCCTCATCAAGAGCACAAAGCGCAAACAACAACTCCAGCCCTTTAAGTACACCTTCAGTTGAGGTACTCTCCATGAAATAAAATCTCATCAACTGTTTAATCCCTTGACTAAGAGCACAACTTTTACAATTTTTATCGTTTTTATTTATGTAACTGTCTTATATTCCAAATTGTTCATGTACCTATGACCAGTTTATAACATTAAGCACTTTAGATTACCTGTTCGTCCATACTAGCTGAAACTAAGGCTAAATTTCCAATTCGAGTAATCTGCAATCATATATGTGCTTATTTCAAATTTCCTCTTTGTTTTGCAGCAAGTTTCAGATTTGGCTGGTAAGACCAAGGTAGTGTTGGCAGTTCTGTCCTTCAATGTCATTAATGGTGGATCACATGCTGGAAACAAAGTTATAATGCAGGTATGTCATTTCTCTGCCTCAATATGTTTCCGAATTCACTATAAAGACAAAACTTTCTGCTTCTCATTTTTATATGTTCATATTTTTTATTTGTGGTTGTCAAAATTATCAGCCAACATAAGTATATCTATTGCTTCAACAATGGTCGATATTGCAAATACATCAGCCAAAATAGGTATATCTATTGCCGCAACAGTGGTCGAAGAATATTTGAATGCACAGTTCTATGGAACGAACATCAACGATGTGTTTAAATACCCTATTGGATAATTGAACTGAACCTCATTTAAATTTTTAAATTTTGTAGGTCGCTAATGAAGATAACAATTTCATCGATATTGCAAACACATCAACCAAGAAAGGGATATCTATTGCCACAACACTGGTCCAACCAGATTTGAATGCACAGTTCTACGGAACAGTGTTTACATTTCAAAAATCAGCTGAACTTATTGCATATGTAACAGTTTGATAAACCAAACACAATGTTATACCTTATTTTATGACTTCCATACTTATGAAGAACATATTTTAATCATTTTATGTGTAGAGTATTAAGGTTGTACATTTCCCATACACCGTGACTGTTCAAGTCAAGAATCCAGTACAAAAACTTCTTGATCCATTTAGTAGAGCAACATGATCAAATAGTCATATATATGTATAAATGCTATGTTCAACCCTTTCTAACAGTTGGGTTCAACTATATACCTGAATTAGGTCCACGCCAGCCAAAGAAGAAATAAGCCGGAATAAAAATTAACTAAATCCTGATCACCTGTATTCAATTCTTAAATTGTAAAAAAATAAAGTAATGAATTAAGATCGCAGAATAACAATATATTACATCATAAAAGACTGATAGCTAGCGTCGCTGTTTACTTTTGTATATAATCTTTTTCATGAAAGGTTGTGTGTGTGCATTCACTTTACCTATAAAATATTAACTAGAAACAGAAATTATCATACAAAAAATTTAAGAAACTTGCACAGCACCAACTGCCAAAAAAAATTTCTATTTCCAACCATTGCCTCTTCACAGAAATGCAATACTTTGTAACTATATGTTAATTATATAGCATGAATAAACGATTCTAATATAAGTAGACTACATTTTTCGTTGTCTGCATTTCCAAATTGCAGTTGTTTGTCTACCCATTTAACCCCCACGTTTTCCCACTCCCCCACAATCCTCCTCACATTCCAACCATCTCCTTCACATCTCCATTCACAAATGTTACCCACTTTCCCACTATACCAACTTCCAAACTATAGTCATCCTATGATTTTATAAAATCACATCAAAATAGACACGGTAATACAAGAAGACTTGACAAAAAAAGAAAGTTTCACAAAACTACAAAGATATTACGTACAAATTAGTTGTGAAAAATTTCAAAAGCGTCAAATCTCTAAATTTTCACGCGATAACAACAGTACGATCTTTACTCCATTTTTTCCAGATTTGCAATTTACATAATTGTTCCTTACAGAGGGTCTTTTTTTTCACTCCTTACAACACAGGAATGGCAGGCGGGGCGCGGCGGTGGGGGTGCGGGGCGGCTTCTGTCTGGACCCGCGAAATTTAAATCCGACCTGCTCCACCCCGCACAGGATTTAAACCCGCATACACCCGCCCCGCCCCGCACCCGTAATTTTTTTTTTTTTGCTCAATAAAATTTCTTTTATTTTTTAGAAAGCTAGACTTAAATCTGATTTTTTACTATATAGGCCAAACTTTTTACGTGTTTATGTTTTGGAAATTACTAATTGGTCATACTTTTTCTATTAGTATTTCGGTGGGTTGACTGCTTTTAGGCCAGTTTTATATAT
>MU766460.1:39232-52384 GCA_026770625.1 Nicotiana glauca
ATAATTGATATCTTTATTAGGGTGTTAATTCAATTTCAAGCCATTAGGTAGTGTTTTTATTAAGCGGGACAGACCAAATCACAATTTCCAATGGTGCTCTACCCCACGCCCGTTATCCGGCATGCAAGTCACCTCAATACAGCACTATGACGTGCAAGTCCGGGGTTTACAAACCCTCAGGACATCATTTACAAGTATTACCCACCTCGAACCAGCGAAAACTCTAGCCCGCGACGCCTTTGCTCCTCAAACCGGCCTCCACACGCGTCGATACTAGCCAAAATCAGTACACATATATTATAATAGGCTAATGGAACATCACCCAATCGAAAACAATCGAAATATTAGGAAAATCTCGAAACTAGCAAAACCCGAGCCCCGGACCCGCTTCTCGAAAAATTATGAAACTCACATTTCCAGAATCCTCATCTCGCCACGAGTCCATACATATAAAATTTATCAAAATCGGAGTTTAAATGAGCCACCAAATCTCAATTTTACATAGCAAAAATCCAACCCCTAACTTCTTCAATTTATACCCAAATTCAGAGAATTAATGGAAGATTCTTTGATAAAATGACTTATTTAGGCCACGAGACTTACCTCCAATCACTTCCCTTCGAAATCCCTTCAATTCCCGTCCAAAAGCTCTCAGGTTTTGCTTAGAAATGGAGAAAAATGAACTTGGCTCGCGGATGAAATGTTTATAAACCCTTCTGTCCGCCCAGGTATTCCTTCATCGCGTTCGCGACCAAAGCCATGCGAACGCGAAGACAAAAAATTTAAAACCTAAAAAATGCACTACGCGAACGCGACCCTTTCAATGCGAACGCGATGACCAACAGTCCTCTCTCTCCGCGAACGCATCTCACTCATCGCGGACGCAATGCTTTACCAGAATAGGGCTCCCAGGCCCTCTTACGTGAACGCGTGCACTCCTCCCGCGAACGCGATGGCCCGCCTCCAAGGCCTACGCGAACGCTTTACCATTCATGCGAACGCGATCAAGCATAATCCTTAACTACGCGAACGCGACCTACCCTACGCGAACGCGAAGGCTAAATTCCAAGTCCTCCAATTTACTCTACGCGTTCGCATTACACCCCACGTGAACGAACTGAAGAAAAGTTCTGCAACACCCAACAGCAAAAATCTGATCTCTTCAAAAACCAAAAAGGGTCCGTTTGAACACCCGAAATCACCCCGAGTCCCTCGGGACCTCAACCAAACATGCCAACATATCCCATAACACCATACGAAATTGTTCCAATCATAAAAACATGTCCTTAAACACGAAAATCATCAAATCATGACGGATTCAAGCCTAAATTTCTCAACTTCTTCCAAAACTCGCATTTGATCCAAAACCCAACCAAACGACGTCCAGATGACCTGAAAATTTGCAGACAAGTCCAAAATCACCTAACGAAGCTACTACAACTCTCGGAATTCCCTTCCGACCCTCGGATCAAAATCTCACCTATCAACCGGATTTCGCCAAAATTCCAACTTCGCCAAAATAGGCTAACTTCTTCACCGAAGCTCCAAAATTACTTTCGATTGTGCTCCTAAGCCTTAAATTATCTTCCGGAGCTAACCGAACCATCGAAATTCAATTCCGAGCCCTCTAACTCATAAGTCAACATCTGGTTGACTTTTCCAACTTAAGTCTTCTTAAAAGAGACTAAGTATCTCATTTCTTATCAAAATTACTCCAATTAAATTCTAACACACCTAATACCGACGATAGGACATAACGCAACACAATAAGGGAAAACAGAGCGGTAATACCTGAGACTACGGGTCGGGTCGTCACAGTTCACCGTCGACTTCCATAAGATTTTAATTAACTAAAAACTTATATCATTTATTGGAATTACTGTTTTTTGTATTTCATTACTGTTTTTTGTTGCAATATATGATATTTTCATTTACATGCATGTACTAAATTGTATGTCATCTATTCTAATTTAGTATGTAGAAGTATATTTGTTTTGTCAATTTATTGCTATACAAAATTACATTATCGCTGTATCTAAATACTTATATTCAAAGTAATATACTAACTTATATTATACTTTGTAGGTTAATAATCATAATTAACAACTAAACTTTTATTTACCATACTGTTGTTTATCTTTTAAACGGAGTGGTTGCATGTCCGAATTTGCTCAAAGTTATGAACTTCCTATTTTGGCTTTTAATTTTCAGAATTGCTCAATTTTTTTCGCAATGTGTTATGATATCCTGTAATATGCATGCCCTATGTTATAACATTAACAAGTTGTAGCCTTTCTTATTATTTCATTGCTCAAATTTCAGATATGGCTAAAAAAAGACACGATCGAACTACTCCAATTGTAAGTTCTCAAAGTCAAGAAAGGGGACAACGTATAAGGGTATGCCATCGCATCCGTTATTCCTTTAATAATTCAGACTCAAAGACTGAAGTCATCAGAAATATCCCAATGGCGATACAAAATAAGTTAAGAGATCGAAGGGCTAAACAAAGAGAAAAAGAAAAAAAAATTAGAGAGCTTAGACCTTCACTAAATCAACACATTACAAATTATCAGCTAACTCGAGATTCGCTAGTTGATGCTATTGAGCAAATGCAACTATCTGATTGGCATGCTTTAGCAATTTTAATAGATTCAGTTGGACAACCTTTAGGTAGTATTTTAACTGAAATTTACCACGAGGTTTGGCCAAGTGAACCTTTCTCGGTTTATGTTCTTATATTTGAAACGGAGTGGGAGACCCGTCTGTACAACTATTTATAATTTTTTAAATTAACCAAAGTTTGTTATTTATTTACATGAGTAACTGTCATTTTAATATAATTTTTTCATAATAGTAATAGATTTAATAAATAACAAAATTGAATAACACTAACTTATTCCTATATGACTGGAGTTGCTATGCGTCATATTTTTTCAACCATGACGAAAAATATAATGCTTTTTATACTCTTTATCACATGGAGAAATAGAGCAATTAGAGCAAATAAATATAATACTATATTACTGGTGAAGCTATATATAGTATTCATGCCGAAATAACATGGAGAAATAGAGCAAATAAATATAATTTTAATTAATTTTTAATTGATTTTCGGCTTTTTATTGGGCTTGAAGTTTAAAACTAAATATAAGCGTACGAGACCTGTACTTTATATTGGAAATGAAGTTGTGTAGTTTATGATTCTTATTCAAAAAAGATTAATATTATTGTTATTTTGTACTCTTTGTATATTACGATAATAATTTATTTGCACCAAGTGTTTATTACAAAATATTAAATACATTATATTTGATTACACATGCACTTCATTTACTTAGTCATTATCATAAACGCATACTTTTACTTAATTAACTCACTTAATCATAGTAAGTTAAGTTATATTTGAATCTCACTGCACATAACACAATATCTTAAAGCAATTTAGTGTGGATAAAAAAAAATTTCCTACCTTAGTTGCCTTATTATCAACGACTATGGCTCAAATGGTTTAAAATTTACAATTGATTAAATATAGAAATATGAGACCGTCAACCAAATAAGAAAATTATTTATTATAATTTTTGTCTCAACTTTTTCCGCGTATCGCACGGGTACTATACTAGTTATATTTAACTAAACAGTCACTAAAAGTCAATGTCTTTAATAATAACCTTTTTGTAGCAATTATAATGACTGCAATATCTCTTTAGCATATAATTTTATAACTAGCATATTCAACGAATTTAGCGCTTCAAGTCACAAGCAATAATAGCAATAATTTATCCAATAATAGTTACTACATCCATCCAGAATATAATCTAAAAAATAAAATATATTTATATTAATTGAAAAAACACATAATGTATCTAATTAAATCTTAAAAAAGAAAAAAATAATAAAAAATATTAATGTCATAGCAACTTAAAAAATAAACTTATATGGTTTGAACTAAATAACTAATGTAATTATACAACTAATCCAGACGAATGATAGTGTTCCGATAATTTTTGTAGCTTTTCATCATTTTGAAATCTTTCATCTGCTAAATTATCGAACATTAGACCGTTCGACCTGAAATTATAAAATAATTGTGTCAAAAGATAAAACATAATGTGAAAAAATATTCTTTGTCAATCAACTACCTCACCAAACATCTATAAGTAAAAACAACGAGATGGATTCACAAGCAAGCAAAATGGATGTGCAAACAGTTAAAGAGAGTTTCTTTCTTTGTCATGATAGAGGAGAAACAAAAAAAATTCAAAAGCAGAGTATTAGCTTGGATTAGTAAAAAGAAGTTGCATGCCAAGTTATAACAACAACATGTTGTAAATTTCAACAACAAAGACCAAAAAAATAATACCAATAATGTATGAGCCGTAAACGACAAAAGAAACCAAAAAGGCATAAAAATATGTTCTTTAGAAGCAAGGCTAATAGAAGTTCAAAGAATACACTTTCTTTCTTTATATATGAGGATTACAAGAATAACAGATGTTCTAAGAACACTCTTTGAATCAACTAGGCAAATCACTTATTTTCTAAAAAAAAAATTGTTTCATTTGTACCAAACACACCCGAAATATTTCAGTGCTACGAACATAACTAATAATAAATACAAGATAGATTAGTAGAAATAAGGTACCACAGCTGGATCCTATAATAAAAAATAGAAAGTAACATGAATTTCTTAAATAAGCACGCGACATATGCTTAAAATCTAAAAAATCCAGCTATCATCATTCCTCGTTACCTCGTTATTACTATACAGATAGACAATCTATTTTGGAACTGCATAAATATTCTAAAATCCAGTGAAGCAAACCTGATTGAAGGTTTAAGATGTTGTAAATCAATCCAATGAACTCCAGCAGAAAAAATAAATTTTGTGAAAGGCCAAATGAAGTGTCAGGTTGACCATAGCATTTTCAGAGAGAAAATACTAGAAAACTAAACAATATGTGATGTCTTAGGCCCGCCATTCTGACTTTAATAAGACCACCACAAATAATCATCATGGAGAGAAATAAACAAGACAAATAACCCCTCATTGAAAAATCAGTGTAATTCGGATGACACTTTAGTAACCAAAAATGACGACCAATCTACGTCCATATTATTTTTGAATGAAGTAGAAATTCTATAACAGTTGCGACGTCAACAGCGGGAAAAGAAAATCTCTAAGTGAACATGACAACTACTAATTCATGGCGCAAATAGAGTATTATTGATATTCCTTAGATCATATTTTTTCGAGGCAGTATTGGAGTAGTCAAAAGCTATTAACAAAGGAAGCACAAAGGTGGTTTGTAACAGGTAGCTCTTTAGGATTAACACACAATATTTCAAAAAACATACTTGCGACCATCACCGGAAGTGGTGTCTATAGGTCCACCAACAGTCCTTTTACCTTATAAAAAAGGTCTACCAGTAGTACATGATAAACTATAAACATGAGCGACAAAAAAATATAAAACATATTACAATATTCATTGCAGATAAAATCAATATAAATAAGAATATGATCAAGTATCCTTATCTGTAATGAATAATCTCCCTGACTTAAATTGTTGCAAGAAGTATTGAGTTGCTAGTGATTATTAGTTTGCACATATTTATTGGTTCATTGATACTTCTAATCAGAATTAATGATGGTATAAATATGTTGATATGAGTAAAAACAGCAAAATGATCTTTTTCTTGGCAAGTAAGAAGATTGTAGAACTACCAATACCTGCCCAACGTCGTCCGCATCGTGATCAAGGATCTCACATTTTGACCTCCAGATTATTCTCCGCCTTCATAGTTGGGCTTTCTTGTCAATTCAATGGATGAAGAGAGAATAAGGAAAACCCAGTTTACAACTTTATAATCATCTTGAATATTGTCTCGAGATCTTTGAATCTTGAGAAGAAAAGTAAGTTTCAGAAAGCCAGATTGCTTCTTGTTGTAAGCATTCACAAGTTTTTCATACTTCACATTTTTGTTTGCAGCTCTGGCTTCACTTGGTAATTTTTTCATTAGATAGATAGGAAGGTCAAAACAATATAAAAAAATAAGATGGGAATCTAACAAATGACATCTTTCATACTGTAACCAATAGATGAGTTGGAAACCATATCGTTAATCGAATACTTTAGTTTTTCTCCACAACTTCTACTTTAAGATCTGGATTGTCACAAGAGATGTAATCCTTTTTGTTGTCTATCAACCTACCAAATTAGCTGGTAGGAGTTCCACAAATATATAATGAGTTCGTTTAAAAAAATAGCTTATTTTCATCGTAAATATCTAAAAATGCCTTGAACAACGACATTAAACATCAAGTTCATATTCACAGAGAAAAATATATTCTTTATGTCATGCCTTTGTAAATCAATTTTGGAATCGTTGTATATATAGCAGTGATCAATGTCAGATTTAATCTGCAGATACAAAGAAGTTGACGTTTCATTTTCTCTGTGTGCTTTGTAGTGGGATGAAACATCCATATACCTGCAGACATGAAAGGAAGCACTACTATTTCAATTTGGGAACATTTACGTACATATCATCATTTTTTGGGAAGTTATCGATTAGACTGAGAACCAACTAAAGGAGTTTATTTCCTTAAATACTTATAAAATCATTCAGTGCAGAGGTAAAATATACATAAGAACAAAAAAAGAAAGCACAAATGTCATACCAATGTGTGTGAAACAGGATTTTCACTTCTTCCAATATATAGTAACATAAATAACTCAACTAACAAAACATGATCATGATAATTGGTATATAAAAATAAATTTACTACAAAATATTTATATAGCTTACTTAGAAAATGAGAAGTTCTTTATTTACCTCTCAATATGGGCCACCCACTAGTAACTATCAAGTAATATTCCTGGTTATTTTCACATGTTTCTTTTTATTGGGTGGCACAAGCATTTTCACCTTTTCCCCTAATTTTAATTTTTAGAAAATAAAAACTATCACCAATAGTAATTACATGATCTCTTGGCCTGAACAAAATCATGCACTCCTCCGATTTAGGATGCTTATCATCGGGACAACTGCTTAGCTTTTTTTTGCTTCACGTGTACGTTATCTCCAACAACAACCTCCTCCTAATTACTTTTAGAAAAACCATCTTATTTGTAGTACTGTTCAAAAGTAGAGTCCATGTCTATTAATAGTTCAACTGGACTTGGTTCAAAAGAATAACCTTTTAAATTCAAAACAAAACACCAAGAAAGCTAGTCGAAAAATCATAGACTAAGTTTTATGGTATGAGTTATATTGAATCAAAAAACCTAAAAACAAAGCTAATCAATCATGAGGGCTACTTTGCCTAAAATGCAATTTTACATGCACCCAAGTATCAATCCCAATACATAAATATATAAAAGAAGTAGAAATAGCGATATTCATGTACAACTTCAACCCAAAAAAAAAACAAAATAAGAGGAAAATGAACACCTAAGTGTCAAAATGCAATAACAACATCAATAACAACAACAACAATAACCCAGTATAATTTCACTAGTGGGGTCTGAGGAAGTTAGTGTATACGTAGAACTTATAACCCCTGCCCTGGGGTAAAGGGGCAGTTTCTGATAAACCCTTGGCATCCCTCCCTCCAAGAACTCTCCACCTTGCTCTTGGGGTGACTCAAACTCACAACCTCTTGGTTGGAAGAGGAGGGTGCTCACCGCTAGAGCAACCACTCTTGTTTTAAAATGCAAACACAAAAATATGGATGCACTAAAAGTAAAAGGAGAAAATAAAAATAAGAAAAACTCACTGCCAGTATGATGAGGAAATAAACAAAGAGCAGATGGAGAAATCTGAAAATCAAACTATAAGCTGCAGGCAAAAGGTTGATGTACCAATAAATAAGATAAGTGAATTTGTGGAAATAGGGCAGATAAGAAACAAATATGATTTGGATTATGAAAAGAGTTGGCATAAATGTCCTCTTCATCAGAACATTTAATATAGAAATCAACAAAAACTTGCTATCAATAACGTACAAGATACTACATCTCTTTTAGAAATTAAATCAAACACATTGCATGCTTAAGCTAAATCCCACAATTTGAACATAAATCATTCAAAGAAACTCATAAATGCAAATCTTTATCACTCTACCCACACTTATGATTTCACAAAGAAAGAAAGAAAAAGAAAAAAAAAACATACCAGACATAACAAACACAGTAGAAAAAGACAGAATTCTTGACGGAAATATGAACATCAAAGATATAGATCTAGAGAAGCTTAGAAGAATTGAAACATTGAAAGCAGTGAAGGAAAAAGAAGTACACATTGTTTGCTAATTCTCGAATGAGGCAGACCCACATATAAAGTACATTTCATATTCACTTATGTACACCTCCGGACGGACATGTTCGTACACCCAATGTCCCACTTCTAAATATTAGTAAAAACCAGGCTGCTTTCTTTTAAACTTGTGATGCTTATATTTGATAAACTATATTTTGGGAAGTTTTGATACAGTTCAAGCACGAAGGAGCCATTAGATTCTTGAATCTAGAAAATCTTATAAACCAACAATAATAATTAGAAAAGATACTTAGAAAATTCTCATTCAAGAATTAAATCTTCGGCAATCAAAATCCTACACCCAACAATTAGAAATTTTCATCAACCTATAGACCTAACCAACTGAAAAACCTAAATATAAATAGAGATACTTACCAAGAATTTTGATGGTGGCCGAAAATTTGGTTGTCGATGGTTGCTGATGGAGATTTAGATAGCAAAGTGATGTTGGCCGAATGAATTATTTTCTTTAATCTAATTTCTAGGTATGAGAGGGTATAACGTTTACGCGGGAGAGAATTTAGAGAAAAATTAGAATATGGAGGGAGTACCAAAAGTAAAAACAAAACTTTACCGTCTATATTCTTGAATGGCCACTAAAACTATAATATGTACCAATTAATATCCATTGACCGGTAATATTTTGCCTTCTGCGAATAAATTGGTGGCAATTAATCTATTGCTGCTAAATAATTACCGCTAAAGTCCCTTTTTATTGTAGTGACTATTTGAAATTATACTTATTTATTCTTAAGATGTAATAAATATAGAATGACTATAACTGATGTTGCTAATTTTCATTGTACCGATCCTAGGCATTTGTTAACATCTAGAACTTGGGATGTCATTCAAGATGTTGTACAATTTTTACAAAAATTTTATGTGGTTACACTTGAATTTTCTGGAGCTTATTATCCTACTATTTCAAATGGTTTAGTTCATATTGCTGAAATTTCTCTTTACTACATAATTTGAAGAAGAAAGAAGGATATACTTCTATTGTTGAATCAATGCTAGATAAGTTTAAAAAATAATGCTTCTACCCAATTCCCCATATTTACCTAATTGGTGCTATTTTAAACCCTACTATCAAAATAATAAAGTGTCGCCAATTAATCCGTACTTTATATACTTATATGGATATTGGACCAACTGAAACTCCTAATATTGACATTTGTATTTCTGATCTACACAATCATTTACAAACTTTATATAATTATTATGCTAACATTGGTGATGCTTCTTCGGTTGTAGATACAAATATTCCTTCAACTAATACTTCAACATCTGGAACAACTTTGGATGATGATGATGGTGTTCAAGATTATTTGATTTGGTCTACACTAGGAGAGCATCAACAAACCAGTAGCAGGAATATTGATGAACTCCAATTCTACTTGCAAAAGCACAAGAGCGCCTCACAAAGAATTTTCTACCGCTGGGTTGGTGGAAGAGAAACTCAAATCAATTTTCTGTTCTTTCGGCCATGGCTCGAGACATGCTAAATGTGCCCATTTTAACAGTCGCATCAAAGAGTGCATGTAGCCAAGCAAGGCAGCAACTAGGAGATACCCGTCATTCATTGGGCAGCAACGCTTTGGAAATTCTAGTGTGCTTTAAAGATTGGATAAGATCGTAACTGTGATGACCCGGCCCGTTGTCACGTGAGTTATCGCCCCGTTTCTCCCTTATTATGTTGCTTCATGTTTCAATATCCGTATTAGAGTTGATCGGGTATAATTGAGTTGGTTTTGGTTGAAAATGAGGCATTTAGCCTCTTAGAAGGGAGTTTGTTTCAGAAAAGTTAACTTGAAGTTGACTATGTGGTTAGAGGGCTTGGATGTGAATTTCGGTGGTTCGGTTAGCTTCGGGAGATGATTTGTGACTTAGGGGAGCGATCGGAATTGAATTTGGAGGTCCGGTGTAGAAATAGGCTTGAATTGGCGATGTTGGAATTTTGGCGGAATCCGGTTGATAGGTGAGATTTTGATCCGGGAGCCAGAATGAAATTTCGAGAGTTGCAGTAGATTCGTTAGGTGATTTTGGATATGTCTGCAAATTTTCAGGTCATTCGGACATCGTTTGGTCNGTGCGGGGCGAGGTGCATCGGATTATGTTATAGCAGAGTGGTTGGTATTCCAAAGATCAGCGGACGGCTAGGAAGGATTTCTTTCCTTAATTGGGTTTTTGTGACGGATGTCAGTATAGAGGTTTATACCATTGATTCAGTTCCGGTATTGAGAGACTTTTTTGGATGTGTTCCTTGTGGCCGGGCATGTCGCCGAGCGAGATTGTGGATTTCGGTATTGATTCGGTGTCGGGCACCTTATCGTACGGCTCTGGCAGGAGTTATAAAAGAGGAAGGAGCAGCTTCAGGCTTCTTGGTAATGAGTTTGTTGGTAAGNCTTAGGCTTGAATCCGAAGGCCGGCCAATTTCACTCTCAACCCGAGCATAAGGCTCAAAATCATTTGTTTGAAAATAATTAACGATATGGAAATCAAATATATATAACTGATAGATAGACATAATCCGAAAAATCCACCATACTGAACAACCTTCCAAAGACCTGGGTTGAGGTATTGTGGTGCTACAACAAGGGAGAATATCAAATTAAAGATGAATCGGGAAGGAAGTTGGATAAATGGAATAGCTTGATAATGAACCGCATCGGTATGCTAAGGATATGATTAATTATTATATGTGTTCGAGGTAATGAGCCTTACAGGTATTGTGCAGCAAAGCTTTAAAGTACTGGCAGTTTGCTTAACTTGGTTTGGGTAGAAGGATTCAGTCCTGGCAGTTTAGCTTGTGCAATGGAATTGGGAGNCAGTTATGTCCTTTCAGGATTTAAGAGTGTGTGTTACTTGCTTCACCGTGGGTGTGATGGATTGCTTGGTTTCAGACATCAATCTGCGCGTGGCTGTCTATTTTGAGCATAGCAACTTGAGGTGCTTCATATGTAATAGTGTTTGGGATAAGATCTCGCATTGTAGCGAGGCTACGTGGAGATTAGATCCTTTGGGGTAGATTTAGGTATTCTATTTCTATGATGTGAGATGGGGTCCCAGCCTTGTGTTGTGATGGTACCGAGGAGTTTGAGTTACAACTCTTTTGTTTGAGTCATTTGTCATGATTTGAGTATGTTCAGACCGCCCATCATCGGTGCGCGGATTATGCAAGTTGTGGTTTAGGCCTGTGATGAGGTATCATATCACCAGAGTGGTGAGTTGAATTCGAGTTGATCGTTGGAGTCATTAATGAATGCAAACAGGTGTGATTTCAGCTGATTAGAGGGTCCATATCGAGGTTTGGCCCGGAAATCTGTTGTGGTATTAGTCAACAAGGAAGTGGCTTTAGGAATGGTTGATCTGAGAAATTGATACGGTTTATCGCGTGTGTTATTTATCGTTGGCAGTGTATAAAGGTGATGTAATAAGACTATAGCTAATAGGAAAATCTGATTTTGAGTATGAATTTGGAAAGTGCAATGTGGTTCTACGGTTTATGGCCTTGATGGACTGTGAAATTTTAGTTGTGTTGTATTATCGAATCAATGAGAGATAGGGTGACATGGTATCACCCCGGGTATATGCTTGGTAAGGTCATTCAGCTATTGGTTGGCTTCTAGTACAACTCTGGGCACGCTCGAGGACGAGCGTTTGTTTAAGTTGGGGAGAATGTGACGACCCGGCCCGTTGTCACGTGAGTTACCGCCCCGTTTCCCCCTTATTATGTTGTTTCATATTTCAATATCCGTATTAGAGTTGATCGGGTGTAATTGAGTTGGTTTTGGTTGAAAATGAGGCACTTAGCCTCTTAGAAGGGAGTTTGTTTCAGAAAAGTCAACCTGAAGTTGACTATGTGGTTAGAGGGCTCGGATGTGAATTCCAGTGGTTCGGTTAGCTTCGGGAGGTGATTTGTGACTTAGGGGAGCGATCGGAATTGAATTTGGAGGTCCGGTGTAGAAATAAGCTTGAATTGGCAATGTTGGAATTTTGGCGGAATCCGGTTGATAGGTGAGATTCTGATCCGGGAGTCGGAATGAAATTCCGAGAGTTGCAGTAGCTTCGTTAAGTGATTTTGGATATGTCTGCAAATTTTCAGGTCATTCGGACATCGTTTGGTCTGGTTTTTGATTTAATGTTGGTTTTGGAAGTTATAGTTGAAACTTAGGCTTGAATCCGGCATGATTTGACGATTTTTGTGTTTATGGACGTGTTTTTATGATTGGAACAAGTTCGTATGATGTTTTGAAGTAGGTTGGTGGTTTTGGTTGAGGTCCCGGAGGCCTCGGGGTGATTTCGGGGGTTCAAACGGACCATTTTTGATGGAAAACAAGATCAGTTTTTCCTGTTATGGAATTGCAGAGAATTAACCCATCGCGTTCGCGTGGGTGATGAACGCGAACGCGTAGAAGGAAAATGAGGGTCTGAGGTTTTGGCCTACGCATTCGCGAAGGCTGTGATGCGAACGCGTAGGGGAAGAAAGCTTGAGGTCCGCATTCGCGAGGTGGATAACGCGTTCGCGAAGAAGGTTTGGAAGGTCAGTATATTTTCTTATACGCGATCGCGAAGAGGGTGTCGCGTTCGCGTGAGTCCAGGTTCTTGTACACCACGATCGCGGGATGGAGAACGCGTTCGCATAGAAGGATTTTGAATTTTTAAAAGTTTGCCCATCGCGTTCGCGTGGGCTATGTCGCGAACGCGATGAAGGAATTATTATGACGGGCAGAACAGTTAAATGGCATATCAGTCGCGAGGGTTTCATATTTTCTCCATTGTTGGGCAAGTTTTGAAGCTATTGGACGAGGGAGTAAGAGATTT
>MU766460.1:57702-84953 GCA_026770625.1 Nicotiana glauca
AGAAATCCTAGAATTATTATTGAGGGTACCAGGAGATCCTCGGGATACCAAGAGATCTCCGAACGATTTATTTAGGATACCAAGAGATTTTCGGGATACCAAGAGATCCCCGATGATAAATATCCGGTTGTGGCTTGTATCTCTATTTATTGATTGTGCTTGTTCTCTGTTACTATTTTACTTATTTTCTTATTGGATTTCTGTTGTGATTATACTCATATTGTCTCCTCATTATCATACTAATTATTATATTTTATCTCAGTAGGGCCCTGACCTTCCTCGTCACTATCCAACCGAGGTTAGGCTTGGCATTTACTGAGTACTGCTGTGGTGTACTCATGCCTCTTCTGCGCATGTTTTTCATGTGCAGATCCAGGTACTTCCGGCCGAGCGCACTATTAGTGATCCATGAGACATCTACCAGAGACTTTGAGGTATATCTGCCACGTCTGCAGACCAGGAGTCTCTATCTTATTTCAGCTGTAGTATTTGACTTTCCCCTTTCTTTCGGTTGTGTAGACATTCCGGAGTTAGAGCCATATCATATACTTCTGTAGCCTATGTTGCCCGTGAGATTCCGGGTTTTGAGATTTTTGATTCAGAAATTGTAGTGTTGAAGTGTATGTGCCAAGCGGCAAGTTATATACATTTTCTTAAGTTATTTAACTTTTAATCTAATATTTTCGTATCAGTTGTTACTTCCGCACTGTTAGGCTTACCTAGTCATCGTGACTGGGTGCCGTCATGACATGTTCACGGATGGTGAACTGGGGTCGTGACACCTTTTACTTTCCAATTTCAATTTTATAATTCTAAAATTTAAATTTCAAATTTAAAACTTTAAATTTTAAACTTCAAAGCTTAGTTCTAAGCCTTAAAAGTTTGCAAACACTTAAGTATCAATAACATTGAATAAGAAAAACAAAATTTAATTTTAAAAAAATTTACACTAGCCCGGCTCGCCCAAACCCGTTAAGCCCGAACCCGAAAGGACCCAAAATAACCCGAAAATTCCCAACCCGCTACCAGCCCGTTAACCAAACCGGTCCGATAATAGACGGGCTGATTTCTTTTTGTTCAACCCGTCCCAGCCCACCCGATAAACACCTATACTATAGTCTGTTTGGCCAAGGTTTTTTTGGGCCAAAAATATTTTTTTTTGCCAAAACTTGAGGTGTTTGGGTAAGCTTTTGGAGGGAAAAAAAGTGCTTTTGAGGTGAAGCAAAAACAGTTTTTGAAAAATAGAAAAAAGTAGCTTCTCTCCCAAAGCACTTTTCTGAGAAGTACTTTTGTGAAAAATACACTTAGAAGTAGTTTTCAAAAGCTTGGTCAAACACTAATTACTGTTCAAAAGTGATTTTCAAATTAATTAGCCAAACACAAACTGCTTCTCAACAAAAATACTTTTTTTAAAAGTACTTTTGAGAAAAACAATTTTTATAATAAGCTGATTCTAGAAACTTGGCCAAACTATTCTAGAAACTTTTCAAATTAACTATTATACTGCTTGCTCCTATAATATTCATGCAGAAAGATGGTGTTGACTTATTTAAGGTAATCCATAAATGCTGCTCAGCATTCAGGTAATTAATAATTAATGGTACATGTTCAACTCTTGTAGCTAGATGTTGTTAATCAGGTTAAAAAAATTGGGCTTTTCAACCTAGTTTTTACTCATGTTGTAATTTCTTACTAGAATGCTTGGCAGACAAGTCCTTCTGTTGCAACATATAGTGTATGTGTCAATTGATTCTGTAGAATTGGATACACTAATATTGCTTTGATATGAGAACCAACCATTGAATGCTAACTGTCACAATTCTACGGATTCAGTAAGTAAAACTATAAAATAAGGAGTTACTTATACTTGCCTCAAAGATACATTTTGCAAGTTAGATCAGATGGAGGAGGGAGAGAATTTGGTCCATGAAATGACAATTGACTGAACATCTCTCTTGATGTCTTCACTTATAATTGCCTCATTCATAAATTCTCCAAGTTACATCGACTGGATGAGGCTGAGAAGTCGTTTAGTCGAATGAGAAAAGACAATATTATGGCATAACTTATACAATAATGATAGAGGATATAAAAGGGTTGGAAATTTTGATCTAGCTTGTGAGATGATTGATGAAATGAAGAAACTTTTTTAACATTTCCGATGATGGGTTGTGGAGAGGAACAAATAGAATATGATCAATTAGATCATAACAATACATAATATTCACCCTAAAAGAGTAGAACAGTTAACTTGGTACCATATTAGCCTGCTACTTGTGCTGAAGATATCACATTCATTGGCTAAGTACTAATCTTGAAATGATCAAAGGAACTAATCACTTTTAATTTAACCCAAACAAATTAGAAGAAAATGCTTGAGCACCTACCCGCGGATCACTCATCAAAGTTACAAGGGTGGAAGAATCACTTACTAAGAAGCAAGACAGAGGCAATCTGCAGAAACTTGTGCAGTTCTAGCTATCTGCAACTTTTCAGTCATAATCATTAAACCACAACTTGCCTTTCTTGGTTAGCTCAAGAATATAGGTTCATTCATTAAATCGGGACTCTATCTCCAATTTGTACGTCGTAACTATCTCTTCTACCAGACAGATCAACAGTATTTGGCATAGGATACATAAATCAAAAGAGCTATATCCATTAATATGGATTCCGCACCATTAATATCCATTGTGCAAAAAAATTGTTTTTACAACGGAAGCGGGTGTCAATGTCTAAATGTGAAATCACTAGGCAAAACGCATGAAAAATTGAGTTACATAGCCCAAAATTAATGCTCGAAGCTAATTTCTGTTAACATTTGTTGACCGTACATAACGCATTATGTCCATTCTAATTCAAGATAAATGTCATTCTAGTGGTCCTTAAGCATCACCATTATGAGCTCAATAATTTGTGGGTTTCTTATTCCTAATCTTTAAGTAGTAATATTATATAAGTATCACTAGAGCCGTTAAAATGGGCTTAGCCCGTAAGGCTAGCCCAACCCAGCCCACTACTTGGGTAAATTTGGACTAGGATTTTTTGAGCCCATTTAAAACTAAAACTTATAAGTCCGGCCCAAGTCAGCCCACTGGCCCTTGAGGCTTGATCGAGCCAGGCTTGGGCCGGCCCGTGGGCTAAAAATTAACAAATTAATTAACTATTAAATACTTAATAATTTAAAAAGTAAAAACTAAAAAAAACTAATAACTATAATCTTCATTCCCCAACTCTAGATTGCCCATTTACCCTTCCATATAAACTAGAATTTACATTTTTGATATGCATGTCATATGATAAAATTAGTTTTTCTTTTGCTTAATTAATAACGAACTCGAAAAAGTTTTAGTTGGCCAATAATAATCAATTTTCAAAAAAAAATATTACTTTAAGTGGCCAATGATCAGTTTGGATTACTTTAATATACTATTAATATTTAAACTGCTCTTTAGTATAGAAAAAGATCATTTCTGAATACACAAAAAAAAAACAATTGACCACTAGCAAATTTCAGAAATTTTAAAAATTTTATGGTCTATAATGATGAAATCAACAGATGATATTAATCCTAAATTAAAAAATCTCAGCATTTAAACTTATTGAAGCAATCCCTGCATCTGAGGAAAATGAAAGAAAAGCATTAGGAAAATATTCATGTAACTTTAAAAAAGAAGAATTAGAGATATAAAGAATTTGCATTTCAATTACGAGATTCCTTGTCAATATCAAGCTTTTTTTTACGCCCTAAGCAAATAGAAGTTATTTAAATGATTAATCGACTATGGCACAAAAAAATATTTAATGGTTTAAAGAATTTTTTTTTTAAAAAAAAATGAAAGGGTCGGCCCGCCCTAGCCCACGACCCTCTTAGGGATGGGTTGGGCTGGCCATTTTAAGGCCCGTTTATGTGGTGGCCCGTCCCATCCTAGCCCACCAAATTTAAAAGCCTGCGAGACTTGGGCAGAGCTGGGTTGGGCTGTCCCTTTTGGCAGCTTTAACTATCACTATATTTTCTTCATGCATGAATTCTAACCAACCATTGCTATTGGAGATTGGTGATTGGCATAATGGGACTTCCTACTTCAAATCTGTAAACATCTGGCTATCAAAGTCATTGTAACTTTTTTGTAAAAAAGAATACCTTAAAAGAAATCTTTTGCTCAAGTTTGTCTTTCCTGGGGTGAGATGAGATTGTGAACAAACCAGGCACAACCAAACATACGTAGAGGAGGTGGAATCCGGTCGGGATAAATAAAAGAGAAAATATCCACCTTTTCTTTTTGGTGGTTGTACTCTCTTGTATATGTATCGGGGAAATTTTATTTATATAAAGTTGACGCGTCAAGACACATGGATTTGGTCAAACGGTCAAAGAATCATGATTAGTCACGAGACAGGGATTACAATAAATACGAGCAAAGAAAGATGAAGAGGCACGATACATCAGTTAAGTAACACAACGCTCGTACCTATTGAAGCCATTTATATCCTAGAATCAAAAGGAATGAATCTGGCTATAGAAAAGAGTGCAGATGCGACATTTAATGGGCATTAAGTACTGAATACGTTAGAAAAGATATTCCCTATGTAATGATAGTGTAACGGAGCATTTAATACATTTAATGTCTCATAATAACCTCATTATAATTAGAATAAAATGGATATCTTCGAAAGAGGCTATAAAATGGAGATATACGATCAGTTGTAGAAAAAATATATTGGAGAATAATACTTTGATTCATCTGTTTCTTTCGATTACCATTTTGCTCTCCTTAATTACTTCTATTCTTTATATTTTCTTGATTATCAGTAACCCGAGTTCTTCTAAGTGCTAGCTTTGACTAAAATTCTATTTTTTGGTTAAACAAATTGGTTCCGTTACTGGGAATCTGATAATGAGTTATATCTTAACTTGATTTTCTTTGTTGCATCAACTATGTCGAACAACAATGACAACACCCAAGGAAACCAAGAGAATCAAACAAACCAACAACTTCAGGGAGATCTGCGAGACAATAATGCATTAGTTCCTTCTCCACAGGGTTCACCACGACGATCTCGTGAAGGAACTCCTGAAGGATCTCACACAGATGGACAAGTTCAATTTGAAAATGCTGAAGCTATGGATGAAGCTTTACAAAAAATTATTGTTACTCGCGGGTCAACAAGGCTTTACAAGCTTTTGTTAGTCAATTACATACTGCACCACCCACACTTACTCCAAATAACAATACTTTAGAGAATCCTCGTTCTGGACTCGTTAATTCAGGTAGCGGTGGAACCTCCAGTGAAACACAGGAGGGAGAACCAGGTAATCTAGTTAACTCTGATTTACAAAATCTAGTACTAACATTGCATAAATAGCTCAAGGAGCAAAGTGACCGCATAGAGCAAATACCCGATGTACCGCCCGTGATCAAGGGGGTAGATATGGATAAGTATTCTCAACAGCCCTGGAAGCCAAGTGCCGCCCCTCTCCCAATTCCAAAGAAGTTCAAGATGCTTGATATTCCAAAGTATGATGGTACAACGAACCCGCGAGATCACGTTACTGCATTTACAACAGGTGTCAAGGGCAACGATTTGACTAAGCAGGAGATTGAATCAGTCTTGGTCAAAAAATTCGGTGAAACGCTCACTAAAGGAGCACTAACATGTTATTCTCTTTTAACTGAAAATTCTATAAATTCTTTTGTTGAGCTTGTAGATTCATTTATCAAAGCACACTCAGGAGCTCAGAAAGTTGAAAAGAGAATGGAAGATATCTTCAAAAGCAAGAAAGGAGATTCAGAGTTTCTTAGAGAATTCGTGGACAGATTTCAACGGGAAAGAATAACATCGCCACGAGTACCTGACAGTTGGGCAGCAATAGCCTTCACCAGCAATTTGAATGAGAAGAGTTCAGAAGCTACGAGGCGACTCAAGGAAAGACTTCGAGAATTCCCAGCAACAACATGGAATGACATCTACAACAGATACAGTACGAAAGATGAGATTGAAGAAGGTATTATTTTACGACATAAAAAAGAAGAAAAAGTAAGCTCAAGGCATGTAGAACATGAAAAAAGATCTGGTAAAAATAGGTACGAGCCATATTTGGGACCCGCGAGAAGAGACTCATAATTAAAGCAAGACTGTCAGAGGTACGATCATAGGTCGAGGAATAGAGAATTAGGCTCGACCTCAAGATTTGGGAACGATCGGAATACACGCTGGTCACGAGACGATGATGGAAGTCTAAAAGCAAGGTTCGGTGGTTACAATTTCAACGTAAGCACTTCTGAACTCGTAGCTATTTTGAGAAGTATGGGAGATAACGTACGATGGCCAAAGGAGATGAGATCAAATCCGAACAGACGAAACCCCGATCATTGATGTGAATTCCACAACGATCATGGACACACAACAGCAGGTTGCAAATTTTTGTAGGGAGAAGTTGATCATTTGTTAAAGCAAGAGTATCTTACTGAGTTATTCAGTGAGAAAGGCAAACAAGCTTATATGAAAAACAGGCAGGAGCCACCAAAATCACCTTCTTCCAAAAGAACAGTTAACATTATAAGTGGAGACGAAGACATCAATGATGTGTCATATACTGCAGCTAATAAAAATTCAAAAGTTACAATTACCCATGGGAAACGACTGGGGCATGCATGTGTTATAAGAAGAAAACACTATGTTTGATGATGTAGATGCTCAGGTTTTATTAACTCCATATAACGACGCACTGATAATATCTTTACTCGTACATAATACTAACGTCAAACGAGTTTTAATTGATCCAGGTAGTTTCATCAACATTATTTTTATTACGAGTGCTACGTGAAATGCAAGCAGGAGAGAAATTGGTGCCAAAAGCGCATACTTTGTTAGGTTTCGACAGTTCTAGTATGGTGACAAAAGGGGAAGTGATGCTAACTACATTTGCGGAAGGTGTTGTCAAGGATACAAAATTTCAAGTAGTAGAAATGGAAATAGTTTATAATATAATTCTTGGTAGGCCATGGATCCACGACATGAATGTTGTTCCATCGACTTTATATCAAGTGATCAAGTTTCCAGCACCATGAGGAATATGTCAAATCAGGGGAGACCAACAAACATCCAGGAGCATCAATTCAGTGGTGAATTCAAGTGAGAAAGGTGAAGAGAAATAGCAATTACAGAATCCAGTTGAGGGGAACGTAACATCAACCTCAACTGATTCAAAGCAAACAAATATGGATTCAAGACCCAATTTCATTCAAGAACCAGAAGAAAATGAAAACATCAAAACTACAATAGAAGAGTTGGAGGCAGTGTTTTTATTTGTACATTGGCCAGAAAGAAAAGTGTACATAGGAGCCAATCTTAGCCCGGAGATGAAGCGTAAGTTGATTGAATTTTTAAAAGCTAACGCAAATTGTTTTGCTTGGTCCCATTTTGATATGACAGGTATACCACCGGAGGTAATGATATTGAATGAAGATTCATCTCACCCACTTGTCAAACAGAAGAAAAAAACAACGCGTTTTCAAAAATTAGGTGATTCAAGATGAGGTGAACAAATTATTAAAAAATGGGTCTATTTGTGAGGTAAAGTATCCTAAATGGTTAGCTAACACTGTCATGGTACCAAAAAAGAATGGTAAATGGCGAGTTTGTGTACATTATACAGATCTTAACAATGCTTGTCCTAAAGATTCTTTTCCATTACCTCATATAGATCAATTAATTGATGCTACTGCAGGGCAAGAATTGATAAGTTTTTTAGATGCATATTCAACTTATGATCAGATTAAAATGGATCCAGATGATGAAGAAAAAACATCATTCATAACAGACTGGGGGACTTATTACTATAAGGTAATGCCTTTTTGTTTAAAGAATGCAGGAGCAACGTATCAAAGTTTAGTTACCAAAATGTTTCAAGAACATTTGGAAAAAACTATGGAGGTTTATATAGATGATATGCTTGTTAAAACACAACATACCATAGACCATATATCGTATCTTTCTGAAACATTTAAGATCTTGCGAAAATTTAATATGAAATTAAACCTTGAGAAATGTGCATTTGGTGTTGTATCAGGTAAGTTTTGGGTTTTCTTATTTCTAACCATGATATTGAGGTAAAGCCTGCACATATTAAGGCCGTTGAGGAAATCCCTGATATACTTTCAAGTAAGAAAGAAGTTCAAAGATTAACAAGGAGGATTGCAGCTTTGGAAAGATTTATTTCTAAGTCATCAGAGAAATGTTTTAGATTCTTCTCAACCCTTAAAAAGCAGGATCATTTCGAATGGAATGAATAATGTCAACAGGCACTCAGAGATTTGAAAGCATAATTGTCAAATCCACCTTTGCTCGCAAAACCAAAGGTTGGGGAAAGACTACTCATTTGCCTTGCTGTTTTAGAAGTAGCGATAAGTGCGGTTTTGGTTTTAGAAGAACAAGGTAAACAATCCCCTATCTATTATGTTAGTAAATCTCTGTTAGATACGGCAATTAGAAAAGCTTGCTCTTGCATTAATCATGGCATCTAGGAAATTGAGACCTTATTTTCAGTGTCATCCAATTTCTGTAGTTACCGCATATCCTTTACGAAATATATTACATAAGCATGAGTTATCAGGTAGATTGGCTAAATTGGCTATAGAGTTAAGTGAATATGAAATCACATAACAACCTAGAACTGCTATAAAATCACAAGTATTATCCGATTTCGTGGCTAATTTTAGTTAAGGGATGCAATTAGAAGCAGAAAAAGAAGTATAGATACTTCATGGGGCTAATCCAGGAATTTGGACTTTATTCGTTGATGGTTCATCTAATGTGAAAGGAGCAGGTTTAGGAATTGTTTTGGTACCATCTATGGGTGAAACTATACGACAAGCAATTAAATATCATTCAATGACTAATAATGAGGCAGAGTATGAAGCTGTTATTGCAGGTTTATAATTACCTCGAGAATTGGGCATAAATCAGATCATAATAAAGAGCGATTCATGACTCGTGGTTAACCAGATGCTAGGGACTTATACAGCCAGGGAAACCAGGATGCAACAATATTTCGAAAAGGTGCGAGAACTGATAAAGCAATTTCAAACCTAGAAAGTTACGCAGGTACCAAGAGATGAGAATCTCGAAGTAGACGCTTTAGCTAATCTCGCATCTGCAGCCGATGTGACAAGTGATGCAAGCGCCTCAGTTATTCATCTATTTCATTCAGCTCTTGATCCTGACAAAAATGAGGTAAATTTTAATAATTTAACTTGGGATTGGAGAAACGAGATCGTTGCTTTTTTACAGTATGGAACCGTTCATGATGACAAGAAAAAAGCTCATGTACTTCGGAAAAAGGCTACTCACTACTGCCTAAATCAAGGTAATTTATATCGAAAAATGTTCGGTGGCCCCTTAGCTAGATGTCTCGGACCCTCTCAAACAGAATATGTAATGAGGGAAATACACGGGGGGCATTGTGGAAATCACGCCGGAGGAAGATCACTAGTAAGAACCTTGATTAGGGCGGGTTATTATTGGCCTAAAATGGAAGAAGAAGCAGAAAATTTCGTGGCCAAATGTGATAAATATCAAAGGTACTGGAACAATATGCATAGACCTGTGGAGCTGTTACATCCAGTCATCACACCTTGGTCATTTATGAAATAGCGAATGGATATCGTGGGTCCATTACTACTAGCAAAAGAACAGGTAAAATTTCTACTCGTACTTACTGATTATTTACTAAATAGATAGAGGCAGGAGCCTTCAAACAGGTACGAGAAAAGCAGGTCAGAGATTTCGTCTGGCATAATATCATATGTCGATTTGGTGTACCCAAGGAGATTGTATATGACAATGGCCCTCAATTTATAGGGGCACAAATCATAGAATTTTTTCAAAGTTGGCAAATTAAAAGGATTACGTCGACACCTTATCATCTAGTAGGTAATGGGCAAGCAGAGTCAACAAATAAAGTTATTATTAATAGTTTAAAGAAACATTTAAAAGAATCAAAAGGCAATTGGCCAGAAGTGTTACCCGGTATTTTATGGGCATATCGCACAACAACAAAAACAAGTACGGAAGAAACACCATTTTCATTGGTTTATGGAGTAGAAGCTTTAATTCCAATTGAAATAGGAGAGCCAAGTACAAGGTTCACACACGTAAATGAAGAGTCTAATAATGAAACAATGCATGTGAGTCTCGATCTACTTGAATGAAGAAGGGAAGCTGCGTTGGTAAGAATGACAGCACAAAAGCAAGTCATAAAACGGTATTACAACAGGAAAGCTCGCCTCAAATTTTTTAAAATAGGGGACTTTGTGCTCAAAAAAGTTTTTCAATCCACAAAGGCAGCTAATACGTGAAAATTAAGTCCAACATGGGAAGGACCCTATAGAATTTATGGTATTGCTGGCAAAGGAGCATATGAGCTAGAAACAATGGATGGTAAAGCAGTACCTTCACATTGGAATGTTGTTCACTTGAAAAGATATTATTTCTGAGAATACCCGCGATCAGGTATCCATCTTTTAAAGTTTATTTTTTGATTTATTAAAATTTTACTAACGATTTTAGATGCTAGGCAAAAACCTAACCCCTACTAAATGATGAGTCACGACCTGTAAGGCATACAGAATAAACTAAAATTCCCGGCCTAGGGTTATAATTATTCTGATAGAAATACAAACAGGTTAGCCAGTCTTCATCTAAAATCGTACCTCCGAGTCCTGTGTGTTTTTCCTTTTCAGGAAAAGGACCAAAAGAGGGAAACAATCAAGTGCTCGAGACTTCATACTTCAACACTCAAACACTTGGGGGGACTACATAATAGACACGAGTATGTGTAAAGAAGGCAAAGAAGATTGAAGAAAAACATGCCTGAAAAAAGTCAAGTACAGAGTAAAAGTCACGAAGTCACGAGCCAAGGCTAAAAGAAAACCTTACTATAGTTAGGGTAAAGCTATGTACCAAAGCAGGTTATAAGGAAAAACCTTGCATTTGTTATATTGAAATAAAACGGGTTGTAAAGATAAAACCTCGTGTTTATTATTTTGTTAAAAATCCGTTACAAGAAAAACAGTTACGAGAAAGTTATAAATGTAATTTAAATATATATAAAGTATTATTTAAAACTTGTCAAAGTTCAAAAATAAAAACTTGTCAATTTAATTCAAAGAAACATGTGTGTTCCTATTTCTTTTATCGTATGCTAACACCATTATGAAATTGAGACGTCTTCTTCATTAAGTATCTAAATATAAAAGGGCTCTCTTTTATAAAACTCATGTTTAAATCATGAGATTAATAGAAGCATTTTCAAAGAATAAAAATACAAAATTATTCTATAAGTCCTTAAGAATAAAGGCAAGAATAAGAACAAACAGAAGTTGAAATGACAACACAAAGCACTTCTTGAATACTTAAGACTAAGTAACAACTTAGTCATAAAACTATGAAAGTGTTTATACAAATTTCCCCATGAAAGACTTGGGGGATTTCATTCCAAAATCAACCCTCAGATGATAACCAAGGATTTGGTTACAAAAAACTTTCAAAAGAATACAAGATCCTTAAACATAGTTTTCCAAAAAGGTACCTGCAAAAAGGGAATTTAAAGCAATGTAAATTTCTTCACTAAGAAGAGAGAACTGAAGAAGGATCATCAACGGGCTCAACTTGGGCAGGATCATTAACGGTTGCGGGCTAATCTTCATTCACAGCAATAGGAGCACCAACAGATGAGGCCTCAGCTTGGTTTGCAACAAGAGGCACAGTAGGGCTTGAAGAAGGTGCAACACCCGTGGCAATTTCAGCATTCACGGGGACTTCAACTGCAGGATTTTCAACCAAGGAAGTTTCAATCATGGGAGCTTCAACCTCGGGAGATGAAAACTCTTGTGTTTGTTGAGCTCGTTCAATGGTTTCATTCACCTTGGCTAATTCTGATTCCAAGTTGAAGCTCTCTTGGCCCATTTTTAGTAAGGTGTCACGACGTGAATTTAGGAAATCCCAACTTACCTCAACATCAGTTTTCTCTTCAAGGAGTTCATAATCCCTCTCCCAAGAAGCGACCTCACTCTTGGGTTCTTCATTCTCAGCCAAGACAGAACTATAAGATGATTGAAGGGTGGCATTAGATCTCTCAAAAGCGTGCACCTTATCAGCAGAGGCTTGAAGATCCTCCTGTGCTTTAGTTAAATTCTGAACCAGCTCCCCGACATAAATTTCTTTTTGATTTAAGAGATCCTTCAACGCCCTAATCTCTTCACTGGCCTTGGATATCTGCTCAAAAAATAAAAACTCAAGTCGTTCCCTTTCCTTTTCTATCTGACTCGATGAAGCCTTGATGACCCCCAACTCAGAAGTGAGTGCTCAAACATGTTGTTCTAAGGTACTCTTGTTTTCTTGTAAATCTTCCATAGTAATCTGAGCACTATCAAATTGCTCCTTCCAATTGACTGCTTCCAACTGAGAGTCACATGCTATCTTCTCCAAAAGAGGGATTCTGTTCATCAGCTCTGTGCCAATAAGATTGGCTTAAAGGAAAAAAGAGAAGGGGAAATGAGAATCCAAAAAGATAGGATTTTTTTTAAAAAAAAATACACCTTCAAAGTGGCATGCACAATATCATTCATTAAAGTCAGATTGTTGTGGCTCTCTAGTTTTTTTTTTCAATTGGGCCAATTAAAGGCTCGAGCCAAACATCTGCTTGTCAAGACTTTCTTAAAAGGCTGCTATCAGCTGAAACTTCAATAGTCACGCTCCTAATAGAAGCATTTCTACTCGATGAACCCACCTCCATATGATGAACAATAGGTGGGGGAATTAACAAAGAAGGAACGGAGGAAGAATTCAAAATAGTAGAAGAAGGCACGGAAACAGCTGGGGTAGGCAAAGAAGCAATATCAGGCACGGGGGTTAAGAAAGAAGACAGGGATACTTCATCTAGAACAGGCCCTAAGTCTCCACTAGCAAAACCTCTAGAAAAAAGCTAGTCAATAGATTCTTGAGTGTCATGGGGATCATCATCATCATCATCAGGGATAATAACTGGGGCAATAACAGGCTCGGAAAGAGAAGGATGGGGGAGGCGTCAGCTTCATCATCAGAAATAGCACGTTTTCTAGCATGTGGCTTTGTCACCAGGGAACCTCCTTCTTCATTTTCTTCAGAATCTTCTTCCTCAGAAGCTTTTCTCTTTGAAGAAGAAGAACCCAAGGTTAACTCTTGGGTTCTTTTCGAGGAAGCGCTAAAAGAGGCATGTAAGGCCACAACTGCGTCAGCAGTAACCCCTCGAATGGAAAATCCTAATAAAAAGAAGGATGGAAAGTCAAAATAATAAAGGAAAGTATTCATATATGGAAAAAATAAAACATAAACTCTTACCATGAGTCTTTACTTTCCAACCATAACGGCTGAAAATATTTTTCCAGGAACGACCGTCCATTGGAGCGATCTTCAACAACTTGTCTACCCAGCTACAAAAGATGGACACATTCTCCACAATTCCCATAGATGCTAAAAAAAGAAGAAGAAGTAGAATTAGGGAAGAAAAGGCACGGGAAGATGATGATAGGCTATAATAACATATTTTAGTCGATTATTACGCTCTAATTTACTGCACTTTAGTTGAGTTTGTGCTTTAATCGCTAGTGTTTTGCACTAACGGTGTGTTTTATGCCTTGTAGGAGTGATTACGAGTTATATAGATGTTATGGAATGAATTTAAGTGATTTGAAGCTTTGAAGTCCGAGTAAAAGCTCAAGGAATTAAGCTGGGATCGTGTTCGGGGGTCAAATTTGATAATTAAGTACGAACGAAGACTCGAGAAGGCATATTGTGCACTGTCTAGTAAAATAGACATAACCTTTTGCTCATACATCCATTTGGGCTCATAATATATTGTTGGAAAGCTAACTCAAAGGGCTTCAACTTTCATGTTTTATATTTTTCCAAATTCTAAATGGAACAGGGTGACACATGCGGTACAAAGTCCACCGTGGTCAACACCGCGGTCCGCGCCGTGGTTTGAGGCAGTGCCTTCCGCGGTTGGCCGCGGTCCACCGCGTCTGCGGCCGTCCAGGCGTGAAATATTAACCTTTTTCTCCTAGGAGAAGGTATAATTATTTGGGCCCGACCCTAATTAGTATATATACATGGGAAAATGTTATTTTTGGGGAGAGAGACATATTTTTGATACAAATTAGACCTAAGGGGCAAAAACACATTGAGAACAAGGCGGGGAATTATTCAATAAGTTTTTCCTTCCTCTTCCTATTTTTTTATTGTTGATTATGACTTTTAGTATTGTAGTTTTACTTACTATTATGAATAGCTAATTCGTTTTCTAGGGTTTTGGTGAAACCTGTTGGGGATGATTTGGTTGTTATATTAATATAGTTTTGAATTGGTTGTTTATTTCTATTTGTTCAACTACGTTTTGATTGTGGTTAATTGAAAGGATCCTTAATTAGCCGTTCCTATTTAGTATGTATCTGCTTGAGAGAGAGTGCATATTTAGGTAGTCATTTTAACAACATCACTCCCGGAGTATAGGCGAGAGTCATAACCGAGGGTTTAGAGGTTGGATTAGAGATAACGATACCTCGGGTGCAATCTAAGTGAACTGTAATGTGAATCTAGCTAGCGTAGCTTGAGAGAGTGCGTCTAGTAAATTATCATAATTGCTTGAGAGAGATTTATGGTAGCTGGAGAGTTCATGATTGATAGAGGCAACTAAGTCACAGCTATAAGAAATATACAACCAAGGAAATCAACAACGGGGGAAACCATTACCTTAAAACTTTATTCAAATTGTTTACAATTCAAGCATAGTTAGTTTTCTGCTGTTTATTTATTTTCAATCTTGTCGTGTTAGTGATATTAAACAAATACAACTAAGCCTTAGTTCTCTGTGGGATTTGACTCCGGACTTTTAGACCGGATTATATTTACAAAGACCACTTATCCTTTTTAGGACTAGAGTTGGGCGTGATCAGAAGAAAAGGCACGAGAAGAAAAGGTACAAAAAAAAGTAAGAAAGAGATATTAAACTTACGTGCAAAATTACACTACTCAGGGAAGGGAACATTATCATTACCCACTAAACCAGCAGTGGGGGTAGCAACAAACCGAGCATACCAGCCACGGTCTTTATCGTCTTCAGGACTTATTAAAACCCTCTTACTCCTGGATGCTAAAGTAAAACGCCATTATGAAAAAGCCTAGGGGAGTAGAGATGAATTAGATGAGGGAAAGTAAAGACAACATTTGCCTAATTGCCGAAATGCCTTAAGCAAGCGACAGTCCTCCAAACAATTGGTCTAATTTGACCTAAACTGACATAAAAAATCAACAAAAATCTAAAATAACTGGATCAATGGCTGGTTTAAACCCTAGAGTAAAAGGGTACGTATAAAAAAAGAAAATCCAATGATATAAGAAGTAGTCCTTTGATTTGGGTTAGGAATGATAATGGGAAAATCATCACTCCAATGACAGTCTTTACGAACTATGGAGATTAAAGGCTCAGTAATTTGAGAAGGATAAGCATCAACTCGATCTAAAGAGGCCACTTGGGTCCTGAGAGATTCTCTATCGTGATAAAAAGATAGGTCCGTTGGAATTATTTCTTCTACTAAAGGTTCACGTAAAGGCTCAGAGGGCTCTTTGTTTCTGGAAGAAAATCTTTAAGAATGTGAACCTCTAGTTCTAGAAGAGGGACCAGAACTAGAAGAAGGTGTAGATGAACTACCACCACGAACAGATCCTAGACTGCGAAGTCTACCACTACCACCTCTTCTATGCCTAAAAGGGGAATTGGGAAAGTTATCTAAAATAGGAGTTCTCTTAGGGTTAGGGTTTGGAGAAGCCATAATTAAAAAGATTTAAGTGTATAAGAAGTGAATAAAAGATTTGAAGAATTAAATTATTCAATACGCTTTATGTGGTAGAAGACAAGGATGGAAGTTATATTTATTCTAGTGAGCAACCGTCAGAAGCAAAGAGTGCAGTGATGGAAAGCCCATAATAATGATGACTAATACTTCGTGAACAGGGAAGCCGAAAAGAAAGCCTAAGAAAGTTTTGCACAATTGTAAAACCAATAAGAAGATGACACGTGTTCGGTGCATTAAATGAAAGTAACAAGTGAGGCGTCAACTCTGTCAGAGTATTAATGGTGAAAAAAATTCTCCTTTAATGGAATCCACTTCACAAATATTCAAACTGATGAATAAATGGAAAGTGGAGGGGATTATCTGTATTGGAGAAATTTTATTTATATAAAGATGACGCGTCAAGACATATAGATTGGTCAAACGGTCAAAGAATCATGATTAGTCACGAGACAGGGATTACAATAAATACGAGCAAAGAAAGATGAAGAGGCACGGGACATCAGTTAAGTAACACAACGCCCGTACCTATTTAAGCCATTTATATCCTAGAATCAAAAGGAATGAATCTGGCTATAGAAAGGAGTGCAGATGCGACATTTAATGGGCATTAAGTACTGAATATGTTAGAAAAGATATTCCCTACGTAATGATTATGTAACGAAGCATTTAATACATTTATTTTCTCATAATAGCCTCATTATAATTAAAATAAAATAGATATCTTCGAAAGAGGCTATAAAAAGGGAGATATACGATCCGTTGTAGATACAAAATATTGGAGAATAATACTTTGATTCATCTGTTTCTTTCGATTACCATTTTGCTCTCCTTAATTACTTCTATTCTTTATATTTTCATGATTATCAGTAACACGAGTTCTTCTAAGTTCTAGCTTTGACTAAAATTTTATTTTTTGGTTAAACAGTATAGTCCTGGGTACTTTCTTAATTAAATTATCTTACCTTGTCAAAAAAAAAATGTTTACTCCAAATCTTAAATTATATCTAATGTATGTCGCTTCTAATAGGATTAATGATATTTGACTTATAAATTGAATAGGGATGGACGGTGATTATAATTTCTCAGTGCACTTCTATTAGGATTAATGATATTCCGGGGCGGAGGTATAGTAGTGGGTGCGGGTTCGGGCGAACCCAGTGACTTTTTCCGAGACACTGTATTTGTATTGAAAACTTTACCACATTTATATAAATATATTATGCTGCACCCAGTAAAAAACGAGGTCTGGGTTCAATGATAAGGGTTGTAGGTTCATGGGAAAAAGTTGGGGGTTCGATTCCCCCTTAAAGCAGTATATTATTTTGTTTTTTTAAAATAGTTTTTTCACAAAACAACTGAACGTTTTCATTACTTTCCTTTCATTGTATTTAAAAGGAAAAAGTGCATTATTACATAAAGTAAAAGGTAGTAGAAAGCACTCTATTGTGCCTTGTGCACTGTGAAAAAGGTTATGCACTATCACATAAAACAAAGAGGTAGTAGAAGGCACTTTATTGTGCCTTGTGCGCTTCTCTGTCGGATAATAGTAGCTATAATCAATACTACTCTTCGTTCCATTTTTCACTTTCCCCTTTCTCTCTGTCAGTAGGAATTCAAACCGAAATGGTCTGAATTATCCAGCGAACCTTGATGACGACGTATCTTCTTCTCTACCGACTTTCGCTGCCGTTCGTGTAAGTATAACTTCGATATTATCTTTCATTTGCCTTAATGCTTCATCACTATCACTCAATACCTTCAGATCGTCATAATCTTCAAAAATTAGTCAGTAGAGTGACGTAGTTTTAATGTTGAAATGAGCCTTTTTTAGATTATTTTCTT
Organism: Nicotiana glauca; assembly: GCA_026770625.1. Taxonomy (NCBI): domain Eukaryota; kingdom Viridiplantae; phylum Streptophyta; class Magnoliopsida; order Solanales; family Solanaceae; genus Nicotiana; species Nicotiana glauca. Next base: position 75,441 of record MU766460.1, read on the forward strand.
TTGATCATTTATTTTTGCCAGTTTAGTTGCTCCGCCTCTATGTTGGAATAAAGTCATGTTTCACTTACTGCTATACTTACCTTATTAAAAAGAAAACTTTCATATGTCTACAATAGAGCTACTGTCACGGCCCCAGTTCACCCTCCATGAACATGTCGTGATGGCACCTAGTTCCTACAACTAGGTAAGCCTAACAATGTGGAAAGTTAATATAATTTGCCAAAGTAATTAATTAAAACTGAACATACGTAAAAATAATAGCTGCATATAAGGCCGCTCGGCCTATACAACTCAAAAGAAATGCTGAAGTCTACAACTTAATCCCAAAACCCGAAAACTCACGGGAAACACAGGCTAATAGAAACGTAAAACACTGCTCTAACTCCAGAATATCTAAACAACTTAAAGAAAAGATAAGCTAACTACTAAATCTGGAATAAAGTAAAGACTCCTGGTCTGCGGACGTTGTAGATATACCTCGAAGTCTCCGCTAGATCTCTCCGCCTCGATGATAGTACGTCTGGGTGGAGGAACCTGGATCTACACATGAAAAACATTCGCAGAAAGGGCATGAGTACACCACAACGGTAGTCAGTAAGTGCCAAACCTAACCCCGGTTGGGTAGTGACGAGGAAGGTCAGTGCCCTACTGAGGTTAAGCAATAAAAAAAAATTAGCAGTATGAAAATAAGCAGTAATAGTGAGTACAGAAGTGGAATAAAACAAGCTAAACAAGGCAATATCAAATACACGAGGAATGGGACACCATAGAATAAGTACAACTCAATACCAATGGTAACAATGAGGATCTCCCAGGATACCGTCATGTAGTCCTTTTCTCAACTGTCCAATGGATCTCTCGGGATACCGTCCCGTAGTCCATCATATGTGTATATCCGAAGGATCTCCCGAGATACCGTCCCGTAGTCCATCATATGTGTAGGGGGATCTATCGGGAATCTAACCCGCAGTCCCAAAGTAAATGTGCAGGGGGATGTATCGGGAATCGAACCCGCAGTCCCAAAGTAAACAAACAAGGGGGAGGGGGAACTACCAGAATCCCAAATCCATAGTCCCAATGTAAATGCTCAATCACAACCAGAAGATACACAAAAATAAAGTACAAAAGACAAGCAACAGGGAGTACTGGCCGAGCATGCTTCACGTAGTACAGTCAAGGCAACTTAAGTAATTAGGAAACTTAAATCAACTAAACATGCTTCCCTAATCTAGCACAGGTTATAATGGCAAGTAGAATAAAGTAAATATGAAAGAAAACTCAAACTCAATATCTTAAGTAAGAAAAATCGGATTTTCAACAATTGGCTCAAGTACGCGCTCGTCACCTCGCGTACAAGGCACTCAAAATACCAAATAATAAATCCTAAGGGGAAAAAGTCCCCCACACAAGGTTAGACAAGCCACTTACCTCGAACAAGTGCAAGTCAGCCCGAAACCACGCTTTTGCCACGAGTATCCGACTCCAAATAGCTCAAATCTATTCAATTAAATTGCATATTATAAATAATAATTCAAGTAATTGATTCTACAATTAAATTCTAAGCTAATACGCGAAATTATGTAAAATGACCAAAATGCCCCTCGGGCCCATGACTCGGAATCAGATAGAATTTATATTTCCAGAACCCTTGTACTCTCACGAGTCTAACAATATAAAATCTCTCAAATCGAACCATAAATAGCCCCTCAAATCTCGAATTTAGAATTCAAAACTCAAGCTCTAATTTCTTACAATTTGGCTAAATTCTCAAGGATTTCAAGGATGATTCTACAATATAATCATGTTTTAACTCATAAAACTTAACTCCAATCAATCCCAGTCGAAACCCGCTTCAAATGCTCCCAAGTAGCTCTCAAAATGATAAAAAATGGTGGAAAATGGGTTTGGGTTCGCGGGTGAAGTGTTTTTAACATTTTTCTGGGAACTGTAGCTAACCCAATGCGATCGCATTAGGGATCTTGCGATCGCATAGAACAAAATTTCTGGGACATTGTAGCTAACCCTATGCGATCGCAACACCTGCTATGCGATCGCATAGAGCGGAATTTCTCTGCACTGACTGCTGCATTTCTGCAGCATTTTCCAACTTCAAAAATTCCCGTTAGCCATCCGAAATCACCCCAAGGCCCCAGAGACCTCAACCAATAAATACCAACACCTCCTAAAATATCACACAAACTTGTTCCAATCATCAAAACGCCCCAAACAACGCCAAAACCATCAAATTACATCGAATTCAAGCCTAAGTTCTTCTAAAACTTCCAAAACACGCATTCGATAAAAAATCCAACCAAAACACGTCCGAATGAGATAAAATTTTGCACACATATCCCAAATCACCTAACGAAGCTATATCAACTCTCGGAATTCCGTTCCGACCCTCAGATCAAAATCTCATCTATAAACCGGAAATTGCCAAAATACTAACTTTGCAAATTCAAGCCTAAATTAGCTACGGACTTCTAAAATTCATTCCGAACACGCTCCCAACCTTAAAATCACCTAATGGAGCTAACAGAACCATCAGATTTGCATTTTGAGTCCGTCTTCACACTGTTCCAACTACGGACCATTTTCCAACACTTAAGCTCTCATTTAAGGACTAAGTTTCCCCAAACTCTCCGAAACTCAACACCAAACGTCCCGGCAAACGAAAATAGCAGAAATGAACTTAGAGGAAATAGTTAATATGGGATCGGGGTGTAAATTTCAAAAACGATCGGTCGGGTCGTTACATCCTCTCACACTTAAACATTCGTTCGTCCTCGAACGAGCATAAAGAAAATACCTGAAGTAGTGAAAAGATGAGGGTATCGGTTGCGCATGTCCCGCTCGATCTCCCAAGTCGCCTCCCCGGCCGGCTGACCCCGCCACTGAACCTTCACTGAAGCAATGTTCTTTGATCTCAACTTTCTCATCTACCTATCCAATATAGCCACTGGCTCCTCAGCATAAGACAAATCCTTGTCCAACTGTACTGAGCTAAAATCCAATACGTGCGACGGGTCCCTGTGATATCTCCAGAGCATCAAGACATGAAATACCGGATGAACTCCTGCCAAGCTGGGAGATAGGGCAAGCTCATAAGCAACTTTCCCAACACACTTCAATATCTCAAAAGGGCCAATATACCTCGGGCTCAACTTCCCCTTTCTCCCAAATCTCATAACGCCCTTCATAGGCGAAACCCGAAGCAAAAATCGCTCTCCGACCATATATGAGACATCACGAACCTTTTTGTCCGCGTAACTTTTCTGTCTGGACTATGCTATACGGAATCTATCCGTAATCACCTTAAACTTTTCCAATGCACCCTGAACCAAATCTGTACCCAACAGCCTAGCTTCATCCGGTTCAAACCAACCCACCGAAGATCTGCACCTTCTGCCATATAAAGCCTCATACGGCGCCATCTGAATGCTGGACTAATAACTGTTGTTGTAAGCAAACTCAGCCAATGGCAAGAACTGATCCCAAGATCCTCCAAACTTAATCACACATGCACGAAGTATATCCTCCAAAATCTGGATAGTGCGTTCTGTTCTCATCGTCACATGAGGACCCAACTCCTACTAAACAGCTCTCCAGAATCGTGATGTGAATTGAGTACCCCTGTCTGAAATAATAGAAACTGGAATACCATGCAGACGAACAATCTCTTAGATATAAATCTCCGCCAACCGCTTAGATGAATAAGTAGTACACACAAGAATGAAATGAGCGAACTTGGTCAGCCGATCCATAATAAACCAAATGGCATCAAATTTCTTCAAGGTCCACGGAAGTCCAGCTATGAAGTCCATGGTGATGCGCTCCCATTTCCACTCTGGAATCTCTATCTGCTGAAGCAACCCACCCGGCCTCTGGTGCTCATACTTCACCTGCTGACAGTTGAGGCATCTAGTACATATTCAACTATATCCTTCTTCATCCGCCTTCAGCAGTACTGCTGCCTCAAATCCTGATACATCTTCGCGGCACCCGGATGGATGGAATACCGCGAACTATGGGCCTCTGCTAGAATCAATTCTCGAAGCTCATCAACATTGGGCACACAAATTCGACCCTGCATCCTCAATACCCCGTCATCTCCAATGGTCACATATCTGGTATCGCCATGCTGAACTGTGTCCTTAAGAACAAGTAAATGAGGATCATCATATTGCCGCTCCCTGATACGGTCGAATAAAGAAGATCGAGAAACAATGCAAGCTAGGACCCGACTGGGCTCCGAAAGATCCAATCTCATCAACTGACTAGCTAAGGCCTGAACATCCATCGCCATAGGCCTCTCTGAAGTTGGTAAATATGCTAAACTCCCCAAACTCTTTGCTCGGCGACTCAAGGCATCAGCTACCACATTGGCCTTGCCCGGGTGATACAGAATAGTAATATCATAATCTTTCAGCAACTCTAACCACCTCCTCTGGCACAAGTTTAGATCCTTTTGCTTGAACAGGTACTGCAAACTCCGATGGTCAGTATAAATCTCACAGGGCATACCGTATAAATAATGATGCCAGATTTTCAAGGCATGAACAATAGCAGCTAACTCAAGGTCATGTACAGGGTAATTCTTTTCATGTATCTTCAATTGTCTGGATGCGTATGCAATCACCCTACCGTCCTGCATCAACACCGCTTCAAGGCCAACCCGCGAGGCATCATAATAAACTGTATAAGACCCCGAACCAGTAGGCAATATCAAAATTAGGGCCGTAGTCAAAGCTGTCTTGAGCTTCTAAAAGCTCGCCTTACACTCCTCTGTCCACTGAAATGGAGCACCTTTCTGGGTCAATCTAGTCATAGGGGCTGCAATCAATGAAAACCCCTCCAGAAAACGTCAGTAGTAACCTGCCAATCCAAGGAAACTATGAATCTCTATAGCTGAAGAGGGTCTAGGCCAACTCTGCACTGCCTCTATCTTCTTCGGATCCACCCGAATGCCCTCACTTGATACCACGTGGCCTAGGAATGCCACAGAACTCAACCAAAACTCATATTTTGAGAACTTTGCATATAATTTCTTCTCTCTCAGGGTCTGAAGCACTGTCCTCAGGTGCTGCTCATGACCTTCCCGACTCTGGGAGTACACCAGAATATCATCAATAAAAATAATAACGAATGAGTCAAGATATGGCCTAAATACACTATGCATCAAATGCATAAAAGCTGTTGGGGCATTAGTCAGCCCAAATGACATAACAAGGAACTCGTAATGACTATACCGAGTCCTGAAGGCAGTCTTCGGGATATGTGGATCCCGAATCTTCAACTGATGGTAACCTGAGCGCAAATCAATCTTGGAAAACACTTGTGTGCCCTGAAGCTGGTCAAACAGATCATCAATACGAGGCAAAAGATGACGGTTCTTCACTGTAACTTTGTTCAACTGATGATAATCGATACACATACACATAGAGCTATCCTTTTTATTCACAAACCAGATAGGGCACCCCACGGTGAAACACTGGGTCGTATAAAACCCTTATGAAGCAATTCCTGTAACTGATCCCTCAACTCTTTCAACTCAGGAGAAGCCATACGATACGGAGAAATGGAAATAGGCTGAGTGCCCGGCAACAGATCAATGCCAAACCAATGTCTCTATCGGGCGGTATGCCCGAAGGATCAGCGAAAGACATCGGGATAATCCCGTACCACTGGAACTGAATCAATAGAAGGGGTATCAACACTAACATCTCTCACATAAGCTAAATACACGGCACACCCCTTCTCAACCATATGCTGAGCTTTAAGCAAATAGATAACTCTACTGGGAGTGTGATCTAAAGTACTATTCCACTCAATACACAGAATACCTGGCATAGCCAGCGTCACGGTCTTGGCGTGACAATCAAGAATAGCAAAATGGGGCGACAACCAGTCCATGTCCAAAATAATGTTAAAATCCACCATACCGAGTAATAATAAGTACGCTACGGTCTCAAAACCACGAATAGTAACCAAACATGACCGATAAATGTAGTCAACAACAACAGAATCTCCCACAGGAGTAGAAACATAAACGGGGGCACTCAAAGAATCCCTAGGCACACCCAAATGCGGAGCAAAGTAAGGAGACACATAAGAATAAGTAGAGCCTAAATCGAATAGAACCGATACACTTCTATAATAAACCATGAAAATACCTGTGATGATAGAATCAGAGGCAACAGTCTCGGTACGGGTAGGTGGGGTAGCAACTATGATTGTAACTAAAGCTTGAGAACTCTACGGTGCGCGCTGTGGCCAAGAAGTCTGTGGAGGTGCACTCCTCCCAAGTCTAGGGAAATACCTCACCACATGGCGTATGTCACCACACTCAAAGCAACCTCGTGACTAACGTGGCAACGGGAACTATGCGGTACGGGTACTCCAAGACCCCTGAACACCTAAAACTCTTTGGGAACTCTGAGATGCAAACTGAGCTGGCTGACCCACAAAACCTCTACCATGACGCACCCTACCTCCAAAATAAGGACCAGTATATCTCCCCGGTCCACGAGGTCTACTCACTCCTCTATACACTCCCTCCTGACCTCGTCTATCCTCTCCTCGGTGAGAGGGACTCATCACCCGCTTAACTGGGACCACAGGCTGTGTCGCCATGACACCTGGAACCTGATCAATGGAAACTCGCTGCTCTGGGGTGGGGGCAGCGGGAGTTTGGGACCCTTACTCGATCAGTGAAGTAGTCGGTACAACCGAAATCAATACCGCTTGAATCAATGTACCAAACATGCTCACAAATTGTGCCAAAGTCTCCTGAAGGGCTGGGGTAGTAGTAACTGTAGGCGTGTCAGGTGCCTGAACTCCAGTTGGATCTGCTAGTGGTACCTCAGTGGTAGCTCGTACAGGTGCTCTAGCTGCACTACGGGCACATCCTCGATCTCTACCCCGGCCTCTAACGGCTGCAGTAGGGGGTACGGGTGCCCGATCGTCCCGAGTAGCACGTGTCCTCACCATTTGTGAGAGAATAGAAGTTAGAAGTTTGGAATTGATGTCAAAAATATCGCAAGACAAGGAAACCAAATGAAGTGAAGAATTTTTTTCCTAAATAGTTACATAGCCTCTCGTAGATAAGTACAGACGTCTCTGTACCGATTAGCGAGACTCTAATAAACGGTCCTGTGTTCCATGACTCCTATGAACCTAGAGCTCTGATACCAACTTATCACGACCCCAGTTCACCCTCCATGAACATGTCGTGATGGCACCTAGTTCCTACAACTAGGTAAGCCTAACAATGCGTAAATTCAATATAATTTGCGGAAATAATTAATTAAAACTGAACATACGTAAAATAATAGCTGCATATAAGGCCGCTCGACCTATACAACTCAAAACAAATGCGGAAGTCTACAACTCAATCCCAAAACCCGAAAACTCACGGGAAACACAAGCTAATAGAAGCATAAAACACTGCTCTAACTCCAGAATGTCTAAACAACTGAAAGAAAAGATAAGCTAACTACTAAAGCTGGAATAGAGTAGAGACTCCTGGTCAGCAGACGCGGCAGATATACCTCGAAGTCTCCGCTAGATCTCTCCGCCTCGATGATAGTACGCCTAGGTGGAGGAACCTGGATCTGCACCTGAAAAACATGTGCAGAATGGGCATGAGTACATCACAGCGGTACTCAGTAATTGCTAAGCCTAACCACGGTTGGGTAGTGACGAGGAAGGTCAGGGTCCTACTGAGGTTAAGCAATAAAATATAAATCATCAGTATGAAAATAAGCAGTAATAGTGAGTACAACAGTAGAATAAAACAAGCTAAACAAGGCAATATCAAATACACGAGGAACGGGGCAACCACAAAATAAGTACAGCTCAATACCAATGGTAACAATGAGGGTCTCCCAGGATACCGTCCTGTAGTCCTTTTCTCAACTGTCCAATGGATCTCCCGGGATACTGTCCCGTAGTCCATTATATGTTTATATCCAAAGGATCTCCCGAGATACCCTCCCGTAATCCATCATATGTACAGGGGGATCTATCGGGAATCTAACCTGCAGTCCCAAAGTAAATTTGCAGGGGGATCTAACGGGAATCGAACCCGCAGTCCCAAAGTAAAAATACAGGGGGATCTATCGGGATTCGAACCCGTAGTCCCAAAGTAAACAAACAAGGGGGGGGGGGGAAATACCGGAATCCCACATCCGTAGTCCCAATGTAAATGCGCAATCACAACCAGAAGATACACAAAAATGAAGTGCAAAAGATAAGCAACAGGGAGTACTGGTCTAGCATCCTTCACGTAATATAGTTGTAACGACCCGGCCGGTCGTTTTTGGAATTTACGCCCCGATTCCCCATTAACTGCTTTCTCTATGTTCATTTCTACTATTTTGGTTTGTCGGGACGTTCGGTATTAGGATTCGGAGTGTTTTGGGACACTTAGTCCCTAAATGAGAGTTTAAGAGTTGAAAAATAGTCTGTATTTGGAACAGTGTGAAGACGACCTCAGAATGGAAATCCGATGGTTCTGTTAGCTCCGTTAGGTGATTTTGAGGTTGGAAGCATGTTTGGAATGTTATTTGGAGGTCCGTAGCTCATTTAGGCTTAAAATGCCGAAGTTTGAATTTTTGAAGTTTCCGGTCCGATAGTGAGTATTTGATCCGAGGGTTGGATTTGAATTCCGGAAGTTGCTGTAGCTCCGTCATGTCATTTGGGATGTGTGTGCAAAATTTCAGGTCATTCGGGCGAGGTTAGGTTAGGTTTTTGATCGAAAGCGTATTTGGTTAGAATTTGAAGTTCTTAGGCTTGAATCCTTGATTTAATCGGGTTTCCGGAGTTGTTTGAGGTATTTTGAGAATTGGTACAAGTTCAAATAAGGTATTAGGTGGTATTGGTGTTTTTGGTTGGGGTCCCGGGATGATTTCGGATGCTCAACGGGTTAGTTTTAGAAGTTAGAAGGAAAAATTGCAGCAGGCTTCTGTTGTTTTCGCTTCTGCGGTTTCGGAACCGCAGAAGCGGCACCGTAAAAGCGGCCTTTGCACCGCAGTGAGTTAGCCCCTTTTCCTCGAAGACCGCAGAAGCGGTCAGTTATCCGCAAAAGTGGAGCCGCAGAAGTGGTTTCTTAATCGCAGAAGCGATTTTTGGCTTCCCCTCAGAGACCGTAGAATCGGTCATATTTTCGCAGAAGCGGGACCACTGGAGTGGTCATGTGTCCGCAGAAGCGGGACCGCTGGAGCGGTCATGTGTCCGCAGAAGCAGAATTTTTCCCTTTAATGAGAAATCGCAGAAGCGATTATTTTTCCGCTTAAGTGGGACCACAGAAGCGGTCCCTTGTCCGCAGAAGCGGAAATGCCTGGGCAGAAATACGAAATATCTAGGGTTTAATTTCATAAGTTTGAAAATCAATTTTGAGCTCGGGCAAGGGCGATTTTGAGAGGATTTTGAAGAGGAGATTATTGGGTAACATTTCTATGACCCTTTTTAGTTATATTCCATCATTTAGTAGTTAAATCCACCTTTTAAATT
>MU766463.1:6001-19167 GCA_026770625.1 Nicotiana glauca
ATATTTGGGCTAGTTGCCATGTTTGGGGCCTTGTGCCGATCTGTAGAACCTTAGGGTAGCCTGTGGAGCTAAATGACCCTATACTTGTTGAACACATACTCTCAGTCGTACTCTTAGCTGTAAAGCATAACATGAACCAGTACTATAAATGGGCTCTAAGTGTGAATACCTAGGGTTGAATACCCTGTTCTAGCTGAGTGGGCCCGTGAGGTCAAGTCTATATGGACTGAGAGGGGTCGAGGACCCATAGTGAGGTATTTGACATATACCGGATCGGGCTGCATGCCGCAGCAGTATATACACATACATGTATCGGATCGGATCGGACGGCACGCCGTAGTATTTTATATATGATATATATTTATGGATCGGACTGCACGCCACAGTAGTATAATATATATGGATCGGACTGCACGCCGCAGTAGTATATTATATATGGATCGGACTGCACGCCGCAGTATTATAGCGCTTGGGCTGAAGGAGCCCCTCCGGAGTCTGCACACACCCCCAATGAGCGCAGTTACTATTATATTGGACTGGGCTGCACACCGCAGCATTATATCTATTATATTGGATCAGGCTGCACGCCGCAGTACTATATATATTATATCGGATCGGGCTGCATGCTGCAGCAGTATTAGTAAGGATTGGGCTGCGCGCCGCAGCAGTGTTAGATAAATGTGAGATAGTAGTAGACTGATACTGGACTTTGCTCCTTAGAGATGTTCTTACCTGTACTGTTATTTTTAGAACTGTTTAGTGTTCTTACAAGTTTTCTTAGTTCCAGTTATTATTTATTGCTATTACTCACTGAGTTGGAAGTACTCACTCTACTCCCTACACCTTGTGTGAAGATACAGGGATTCAGGAGGGCAGTTGAGCTATATTACTGCGGTTTCAGCTTCTGCGGAGTCATCGAGGTAGCTGCCGGCGTCCGCAGGACCCGATCTCTCCTTCCATTATCTTTTATTCTCCTTCTTAGACTCAGTTGTATAGGGTATTACTTGTTGGATGTTTAGAGGCTCAGACTTGTGACGCCAGATCTTGTTGGGCTATTATTTCAGTTATTTGTTTTCCGCACTCGTCTTATCATTATGGAAACAGGAGATTTTACTTAATTTAGAATTTTTTTGAGTTTATAATTGGATTGGTTAACGGGTAATGGACGGGCTTGCCTAGCAATGTGTTGGGCGCCATCACGATCGGGGTTTGGGTCGTGATAAAAGGTAACCTAGGTTATCTAGTCACATGGACAAGTGGAGCAGGTAGATGATTGTTTAGGAGAACATCTCATAAGGAGTGCGAGCAATATCTTTTTATCCTAACAAAAGGAACATATCTCCATCCTTAATGTTATAAGACTTCCCCTTTGATGCCATGAAACATAAATGAATTTTACGATGATAGCTATAAGATGAAATAGATAGTAGGGTAGCAAAACTAATGAGTACCATTTGGAACCAACAAGCTTAAACCAAGTTGAAGACATTAGAAGTCTGTAGGAAAGGAGAAATTTGCCCACTCTCGGGGCACTTTTAGAGTACATAAAAGAAAAAAAAATGAGGCGACTTTAATCGAATCATATAGTTGGATAACTAGTCGAGATGTTGAGATAATATCGCATTGAAGATTACAGGTTAACGACACATGATGCAAGACAAATGAAAGAAGGTGAGAGAGCCTTATGGAAGTAACCTTTACATTGTAACATATAGCCACTACGAATGGTGGTAGTATAAAGCGATTACGAGAAGCTACATTTTTGAAAGAAGATCTCAGTATGAAGTCATGTGATGTATAGCTCTAGAATTCAAAATAACCTAATTATGTTTAGCAACTCAACTTCATAATGAAGCACTACAACACACTTTTACACAACCAGCTATTACAAGCCACATTGGGAGATGCTATAATACTTTACTGAGAGAAAGGCTTTGACATATGAATGTGTTACTAGGTGTATTTCTCCATGGCTAGCACAAAACCAAAAGGCGAGACTTAGACTGATAAGAAGATCGTTGGACTAGCACAAGTGTAGATAATCCATTATCGAGAAAAGATCATTCAATTTCAGCAATTGCGACATGCTAGCAACCCTTGATGAACTTGAAGTGATATGAGAACCCCAGTGAGATAGTATTGAATAATCATGGAGGGTTTGCAGATGTTTATAATAAGTTCTTCATGGATTTTGACTTGAGAACTACCCGGATGCTAATGAAATACAGAAGAACATGAGAAGCAGGCGTTGTGCTATAATAACCCCAAAGGTGTGCTTGGTGTTGACGGAGAGCCTAGTAAGGGTCCTTACGAGACAGAAAGTGTTAAGATGACTCATAGAAAGACATGTTCTCTCATGGTTATCGAACAAGTGTGGGGAAACTAGCACAATGAATTCACTAACTAAATAACACAATGAACACATGTTATGGAGGTGCAAAGAGAAAGTAAACATTTGTTATGAGCTGGACATGCTTTTGTTATATTAACTCCCAACTGCAATATACGACCATGCCATGAGCAATCACAATACTAGGACAAAGTTAGCTACTTACTGCGGGATACCCTAAGCGGACATGAAAGTTATGGCGACACAAAATCTTCCTATGACTGTTTAACCAAAAAATAGATTTTTAGTCAAATATAGAATATAGAAGAATCGGGTTACTGATAATCGAAAAATAAATAAAGAAAAGAATTTATAAGTGCTCAGATAAGAAAACTTGTAAATCAAAAATATATTCCAGTAGTGTCTTGTGTCTCCATTGATTACATGTTTCTCCTTTTATAGGCCTCTTGGAGAATCTCTAAAAATGTACGTTACATCCAAGCTATAATGAGGCCATTATGAATATTTAATGACATTAAATGCTACGTTACACAATCATCATATTGAATCCAAATATGCCTCAACTACGCTTGATCTGATTCATGAGGGACATGATATGTAGGCAACCTACATAGAGTTCAATCACATTATTTTTCAAAAAAAAAAATCAAAAACAAGAAGAAAGAAAAGAAAAAAAAGAGAATGAAATTGCGGGACATGAGAAATGAGAGGAAAGAAAAAAGCGATAATCAGAAAGAAAAGAGGGGGAAAGAAATAAAAATCCAAGCGGGTTAGAAAGGAAAATGAAGAAGGAAATGGGCCAATAAGAGTGAAATTGGGATGATGCCATATGATATTCGTACCCTCGAAGCCATTCTAGAACCGTTAATTGTTGCTAGGGCATTGTATGCAATGTGATATTTTTATCTGATAAATGCTCTAACGCTAACGTGTTGGCTTTGTTTTGATCCTCTTTATTACTTTCATTGCTGCCATAATAGAGGGTGGTTAGGTTGTGGCACTTCAGCGATTCATCCGTAAAACACAAGGGCAAAGGGCAAGGTAGCCATGGCTAGCAAAGATTTGGACACAAGTGTTGTCGATCCGCCTAAGGAGACAGTTGAATCAGAATCTGAGTTGAAAGAAGAGGTCCTAAGGTTAAAAGGACAGATGGCCGAAATGTACCAAGCCTGGATTAGTGGGCATCCTCCATCATTATTTCCCACTGACAACACTGAAAGCCTCGTCACCATTCCTCCACTGTCACAAATCCAGATTCCTACTGCTGATGATATCTCCCCACAACTTTTTCACACTCCACCCCCTAAAAGCACCGCATACCCTGCTCCGACGTTTGCTCCTATTTTTGTAGCTCCTCCACCAACTACTCTTCCCCGATCCTCTAGCGAGACTGTGTTCAAAGTTCCCGATGCCCAAGGAAAGAGACCCAAGGAAAGTTTTAGGGAATTTTGGTTCAGATGGAACGAACAAGTTGCTGGGATCAGTCCTCCGGTTGATGGAAAAGATGTTGTTGAGCCCAACCAACCACAGAATCCAGTAAGCATTCTCGCTAAATGCTTTCAGCCCCAATACCAACCCCATAAATATCCTCATACTCCAGATAATCCTCCCCAATGCTAATGTTCCTCCAGAGAATCCCCAAAGTCATACCTCACTTCCCCAGTACTCTATCCACAATGCACCGCCATATGCTCCACACTCACAAAATCCGCAACGGCTTGCACTGCCTCCACAGTTGTCTTTCCCACCTCTACAAGCATATCAAACCCCTACCCAAAAGAGGTTCCAACCAAGGCCAGAGTACAAAATGAGAAGGCAGCAACAAAGAAAAGGTCTTTCACTCCAATCGGAGAATCCTACACAAGCTTGTTTGAAAAGTTAAAACAGTCTGGCCTGATTGAGCCACTCATCGGCTATACTCCGGACCCATATGCAAAAGATTTTGATCCTACTATACGGTGCATGTACCACTCTAATGTCCAAGGGCATAGCATTGAAGATTTTCGTGCTTTGAAAAGGGAGATAGAAAGAATGATTCAAGAAGGGATAATTGTGGTCCATGATAGTGACACCCAGAATATTGCGCAAAATCGTGTACCTGCACATGATGACGCACACTTTGTGAGGGAGATGCGTGGTGGCATGGAGTATGAGAATCCTCTTGGAACTTGCTGACTCAAGTAGATGATATTGAAATTGGTGAAGGTCCCAGTAACTTTGATGTGCAATCTAGTGGCTAAGATGTCGAGCTTGGTAATTGGAAAGACACTCCTTTCTTGGCTAGCCAAGGAGGAGTTTTGGTGGTTTAAGAAAAATGTAAATACATGCAGTAGCAGAAGTTGAACTCAATCAATTTACACTCTATAGGCATGGTATCTAATTATGAAGTTGATTTTAACCCTATAGACATGGTTTCTATTATTGAATCCATTTAAATCTTATAGACATGATTTCTAATATTGTGAAAGTAAAGCAAACACAGCAATTGTATTAACAAAATCCTATAGGCATGGTCTCTACCCAAATTACCCAACAGATATAGCTACCCACCCTTTTTCACTAATCACCCCAAAGTTATTTACAAATAATTATTACAGAACAGCTAAAGAAATTGCATAAATAATAAAGAAAAGAAGAAGTTAATTATAGGGAGCCTGAAGCAGGCCCAAATGACTTCCCCAAGCCTCCAATAGCCTCAAATGTCAAAGTTCCATAAACAGTATCATTGTCTAGGTGCATTAGAGTTCCCTAAGGATCTCAAGGATCCCGGGCAGTGCTCACACCTAAACTTTTTCTCAAACAAGAACTGATTCAAGTGCAATGTGGAAAGACCAACTCTGACATGCCAGAGTTCAGAGAAATCTCATGGATCTCAAGGTAGTACAGATGCTAGAGGGGCATAAGCTAAATATTCTAGGAGTAGTGGAGAGTGCTTGACATAATTTTGAAATGGTTTTGATATGAAAAATAGTGTTGAAAAAGGCTCAATTAAGTAAAGAAGTTTTATGAAAAGAAAAAAATAGGGATTGATTAGTAATAAAATAGCTTTGAAAACAATGAACTTGTGAGAAATCAGCAAATAGTTTAGACAGAACCATTCAGACACAGATTTCACTCAGGGGGTATGGGACTTGGGGACACATAGAACATATTAATGTAACAGCAAGAGTACAGTCAAAACAAATTCAAGCAGCTCTCGCAAAGAGTTAAAAAAGAAGCTACAAGATATGTTAGCAAATATTGAATCAGCAAACCCAATCCAGGTACAAGCTATCCTTGAAGCAGCCTTAAGTTCATCCTCTGCAGAAAGAAGAAAGAATGGAGATATGGAAGATCTAGATGGGATAGCTCAAGCATACGCCCATTCTAGCAGATAAACAGTCACTTGCCTCTTCAGAAAAGAAGAAAGCGACACTTGCCCCTTCAAAAAAGAAGACAGTGACACTTGAATTTTTAGAAAAGGAGAAAGCGACACTTGACCTTTCGGAAAAGCAAGGTACAATTAACCTTTAGGTAAAGCAAGGGACTTCATCAACAACCGTTGATTCCAACGATTGTGATCAATTCAACTATTTTAGAAGTCTATATAAGACTCTCGAATTGTATTGTGATAGGCATCAGAAAATGTGCCTCTTTTCTTCTCTTATCCTCTTACTCTCTACTCTCTGAAAACTCTCTGTAAATTCATTTTCTTACTATGCTTGAATAAAACTGTAAGTTTTATAAACCTTTACTTGCCTATTTTATTATTTTCGCTATAACTTTCAGTTATAATATTCCCAAATCCCCCATTTGGTATCAGAGCCATGTTAGGTATTAGAATTTCTTCTAATGGTGGAGTAGTAGTTTCTATTATACTACCTTGTTTCGTATGCCATTTATTAATAATCATTTGTAAAGATTCCTGTTGATTTGGAATCTGTCCTATTAATTCAAACCATTTAAAGAATTCGATATTACATCTGATTCTTTTCATATCTTTAATCCATTTATCTTTAAAAGATAATCTTTGGGGTTTTGGGTAAGTATCAAAATACCATTGTATTTTAATACTACTATCTGGGTGTTCCCATTGGTCACCTAGACTTTTTCAGTCTATTTTAAAATTATTTTCTTCTCTAATGACTCCTAGTTGGTCATTACGATCTACTGTTTCTGCGCTTGGGCTTTTAGGAGTTGATCTAAAAGGACCTTTTTGATAGATCACTTTAGGGACAGTTTTATTAAAATCTACCCCTTTGATTTTTCTATCAAGTTCCTCAATAAGTTCTTCGTCACTTTTATTGCTGTGACTTTCCTCTGGGGGTTTTGAAGAAGAAGGTCTACTGAATGACATTCTTCTACTAGAGGATGATTCGTTCATAGAGCTAGACTTTAAGAATTTTAAGTCTATTGCTCCAGAGGGATTTTGAATGACTTGTTCAATGTATGAACTTTCTGGTTCATATTGCGGTTGAGTTATCGCTTCAAAGTGCCACTCATCTTTAGATAATATGTCATTCCATCGAATCATTCTAGGGACGAAGGTATTGCTATGTTCTTGGTTTGCTTCCATGAGCATAGTTACTCCTTTATTGCTTTCAATTTTAGCTTTAGGGGCTAAAGTTGTTTTCATTAGTCTGTAATATACTCTATATATTACAGCTATTTCTTTAGTATTAACTTTTCTATTCATGTTTTTTATTTTAATATTAAGAGTTAAGGTATCCAAAACATTCTGGTCGGACTGAAGTGGCATTTTACTTGAAGTTGTTAGTACATGTTCTATCTTTTAATGTCAAGTTTACTCTTATATGCTTTAATTTTTATTGGCAATTGCTTGTTGAATTCATGCCTTATATGTTATACGCCGATTGTTAATTGATTCTTGGTAATCGTATCATTACTCATGAATTGCCATTACTTACTATTTTATTTTGTGATTTATCATTTAAATATTTCATCCGCTTGTGACTTCTTTTTCTAATTTTGTTATTGCGTCTAATTTTTGTGATACACTGTAGTTGGTTGTAGTTCTTTGTTTAATTCTTATTGTTTGGAGATTGAGTTGCACGCTGCAATGGTATGGAATGATATGAAAAGATATGTGATAATGACGGATGATATGATATAGGTGGATCAGGTTGCACGCCGCAACGAATTGACATGTTATAATTATTCGTGACACTAAAGTTATCCTCGATTGTGATTCTCAAGGTACATTATATGCTGAAATGGTTTATCGGCTGAGCGGTTATTGTTTTTCCCTTAAATCATTTCACTTGTATTTTGATCATATTTGGTTGACTGTTGTTATTCTTGTATTGGAACGATAGTGACTTCCTGTGATAGTCATGCACTCAACGTGATTTGTGCTATCACTTTAACATGCCAATTTGTGCCTCTGTTGTTACTTGATAAAATGATTGTCAAGGTGAATTTACTTGCGTAGGGTCATTATCTCATATTCTGTTGAGTTGTGGGTAACATAACAGTTTTAAATAAAAGAATTATTAACGTGCTTTATGCTATGTTTCTCTTAAGATCGAACTCATTATCTCACTCGATGCCTTACTACTTTAAATGGTTATCATATTTTTACTTTAATTGAGTTCTCAAATTATAATCATCACCCTATTTGATATTTACTTTACTAAAAATTGTTATCACATTTTACTTTTAACAAATTCTATATTTAATTGGTTAATTTAACTGATGTTTTACCTTGTTTAAACATGATATTTTTACCTTATTTTATTGATTTATAAACTAAACCCATCTGATTCTCTATTTTGTATAAATTATACTATCTTTTACTTTATTCGATTTCTAAAATAAATTTTTTTCTCATTTGATGACTTACTTTATTCAAGGTTGTTATTATGCTTTATTGTGTTTAAATGTACCTATCGATCATCTAAATTGATATTTGATAGGATACGATGTACATGGTAGCACGTTGACTTTACCGTGCAAAGGTGATTGATAATCTGGGCACGAGATGTCATGCGTGTAAGTTCGAATTTGTGGTTACGATGAGTGGTGCCTCGAGGATATTCTCGTTGAAATTCATGCACTACGAACAATTTGATTACTTGAATTGTCATCCATTTTCTTAATTTGAGTTCATTCATATTTTATTCGTGCTTTGATTGTGTTGCTGCTTTATTACTCGTTTACTTCTTGTTGCCAATTGTGGTTCTATTATTCTTTGTTGGTCTTAATTTAATGATTTTTGCGCTGTTAATCTTACATTGATGTTCTTTCAATTGCTAGCTTTACATTAGTACCATGCACATGTTTTATCTCTAGTGAGTGTCTCTGTAAGACCCCGTAAAAATTTATACTAAAAACCTGGTAGCTCGTAGTGCCCAGTTTCGAGTATGTATTAGGAATGTGTAAAAATCTTCACGGCGAGCTTGCGAGCCGCGGTTCGAACCCTTTGTACTGATCTAAGAATTTAAAAATTAATAATCAAAGTTTTCCAGAAAAGTGCTATTATGCAGTCCAAAATGCGGTCGCAAATCAAGTATGTGGACCGCATTTCTATTGCAAAGTGACTCGGTGTATTAGTCAAATTTGAGGTAAAAATGTGGTCCATTATGCGATCGCATAACTGATATGCGGACCGCATAGTCGTCGCATAATCATCTTGAAATTTTGTAAAGGGCAGTTATGCGGTGCATTATGCGATCGCAGAACTGGTATGCGGACCGCATTTTTGCCGCAAACCCAAATAGAGATGTTTAGAGTTTTGGTGCACTTTTGCGGTCCATTCTGCGGACCGCATTTCCTCTTTTTGATCGCAAATGCAATTGCATACCTGACTCGGGGCTCCAATTTTTCTAACTTTTAAACCCGGCCCCTTCTTCAATAAAACCCCCCTAACCCTTCATTTTAACACATTTTCTGAACAAACTAGAGAGAGGGAAGAGAGAGTTCTTGAGAGAGAAAGTCTTATATCCATCAATTTGCTTTTTCAATGTCACCCAGGCCGGGAAATCTCAAGTAATTGTCTCCGTCTTCGTTCTTGCAGGTAATATCCCCAACCCCTTTTCATTGGTTTTCAGATTTAAACAAAAAGGGGGATTCTCATGCATTGATTCTTGGAAAAAATAAGTTGAACCATACATGCATGTTCTTTAATGTCTAAAATCTAGTAAGAGGAATTAGGTAGGAGTAAAGATTTGCAAAAAGGAGAGGTTGATCACCTAAATAAGTTCGGATTGTATTTGTGAACTTCGATTCTAAGATATATGTGTTAACTTGTGAACTAGATTGACGGTACTAGGCTGTTTGGTGAATTGAAAGTAGAAGTTAAAAAGGAAAATTCGACTCCAGGTATGTATGGCTAACTGTAACCTTTGTAAAGTCACCTTGTTTGGTATACGAGCATTTGGTATGTGTTACCTATGTAGACTACTTGTGAATTCCTATGATTATTATGCCTTAAACATTGTTAGTTAAGTCTCCCGATATAATGGTGTAAGTAAATGGCAACAAACCAAGTGTGTGTGTGAATGTGTTTATGTGGTGAAAGCTGTGAAACAAATGATGGAAAGAAATAGTGATTGAAGAGATTTAAACAACAGTGGTAATATCGTATGTGAATTGACGTGGGCAATTATCGTTGTGAATTAAATTGTATGTGAGCTGCTGTATATGATGGAAATGATATTGATGGTTATGAAAATTCTTATTGAATTATTGTTGTTGTTGTTAATGTGTGAATTGTAATTGTTCGGTGGGATCGGGTTGTGCGCCGCAATACGAAGTAATAAGGTGTGGGTTGTGGTGATAAGGGCGGCCGAGGTAATAAGGGCGGCTGAGGTAATAAGGGTGGAAAAGTGATCATAATCACTATTAAAATAAAAATATGAGAAAGATGTGAAATCATTGATATGATAATGTTGAAAGGGGAAAAGGAGAGATTGTGAAACTTGTTTGGCTTTGGTTGTTCCTTTCACGTGCATTTGATTGTTGATTCCATTACTGTTTGTTATCTGTGTATTGATTGATTCTACTTAGGGTAAACTTTGTTCATACATACCAGTACAATTCAAATGTACTGACATCCCTTTTGCCGGAGGCGCTACATTCTTGTTATGATTGTAGGTGGTTTTAAAGCAGGTACTCCAGTCCACCGACAGTAGCACTCCTTCACTTCCCGTCAGCTGAATTGGTGAGCCCCTTTCCTCTCGGGGCCCTGCGTGGATCATGTCGTTTTTCTCTCTGGAGTCTTATTTTGGTATTTGTGTAAGGTATAGCCGGATCTTTGTTACCGACAAGTATTGTAAAACTCTTTTGTATCCCTAGAGGCTCCGTAGACAGGAAATGTGGGTTATGTACCTATGTATTTTGGGTAGTATAACTTGTAGATCACGTAAAGTAAGCATGTATGTTATTATGTCTCGTAAGAATGTGTTTAATTGTAAATTGATGTTTCACTTGAATAATGAGTATTAGAATCATGGGATAACATGTGGGATAGGAAAGTCACCCAGGTCCGCTTGATTAGGGCTACCCGGTCGAGCGCCGGTCGCGCCCCTCAGTTTTGGGGCGTGACAAACTTGGTATTAGAGCCTAAGGTTTTAAAGTGTCCTAGGATGTCTCGGAGCCATGTCTATTAGAGTCCTTCTTATTGGTGTGTAGTCGACCACATCTATAAGTTGGAGGCTATTCGGACATTTAGGAATTTTACCCTTCTTTGATACTCCCATCGTGCGATAGAGCTCAAGTTAGGGAGCTAATTTCCTCTCTAGGTCTTATTCTCAAGATTGGTAACCTTGATACCATAATCCGCGAATTTGAAGCATGTAAGGAGGGATTGATCCCACCATTGAGTCCGAGTGGATTGCCCAAGGACTTATTAGGAGAATGTATTGAGCTGTGGATGGATTGGTAAAACATATCGCTAAGAGGGGAGTGTCGTTGTCCCTATTGATGTCTCTGCACCATCAGATCGTGTAGTATCTCAGTATGTTACCTACGTACGTTAGGGATGTGGAGTCGAAGGGTATCGATTAAGCTATTGCCCTATCAACCTAACGTCATTAGGCGAGTCAAATGAAAATTTCTACTCATTGTATATGTACATCCATATTGAAGAGTTATCATAAACATGGTCTTAATAAGATGTTGAATAACAAGACATTACGTGTATCGACTGTTTGAACGAGACGCACTATTCGTGGATCCACTCTATTATGAATTCTCTTATTTACATTCTTGTAGAATTAAGTTCTATAATTATGCCCTTGAATTGAGTTATAACTCTAGGATTGATACTTCCCACTTGCTTTTACTAAATTCTCACCGAGGGACTATATCCGATGAATTTCTTACAGAATCTTTTCATTTAAATGGACAAAATCTACTCGCTTGTGCCTATACATGCACCATCGTAAAGTCTACCTATGTGGTGTCAAGTTCCATGCAAAGCATCCCAGCGTTGCGATCCTTCTCGAGTCACTCTTTTACTCAGTTATGTATATGGCTTATATGGTTTGAATAGTCAATATACTCTCTTGCGAATATCATCATGAAAGCTTCCCACTGCCTAGTAACATAAGAGCATACCTTAACACTTCACATGAGTGCATGTCAATCGAAATGGTCACCGTGTCATAAAGTCTCTCTAAAAAGTGAGATCCTCACATCCACATCATTATATTGGGAAAAATTAAATATTTGAACGAGTAATGACATGGCATGACACATGGAATGTGACGACCTGGCCTGTCGTCACGTGATTTACCGCCTGTTTCCCCCTTATTGTGTTGCTCCATGTTTCTATATCAGTATTAGAGTCTATCGGGTGTGTTTGGATTGATTCTGGTTGAAAATAAGACATATAGCCTCTTAGAAGGGAGTTTGTTTTAGAAAAGTCAACCGGAAGTTGACTATGTGGTCAGAGGGATCAGATGTGAATTCTGGTAGTTCTAGCTAGCTTCGGGAGATGATTTGTGACTTAGGGAGCGATCGGAATTGAATTTGGAGGTCCGGTGTAGAAATAGGATTGAATTGGCGAAGTTGGAATTTTGGCGGAATCCGGTTGATGTGTGAGATTTTGATCCAGGAGTCGGAATGGAATTCCGAGAGTTGCAGTAGCTTCGTTAGGTGATTTTGGATGTGTCTGCAAATTTTCAGGTCATTCGGACATCGTTTGGTCGGGCTTTTGATTTCATGTTAGTTTCGGAAGTTTTAAGGAAAATTAGGCTTGAATCTGTGGTAATTTGGTGATTTTTGTGTTAAAGGACGTGTTTTTATGATTGGAACAAGTTCGTATGGTGTTTTAGAGTGGATTGGTGTTTTTGGTTGGGTCCCGGGGCCCTCGGGATGGTTTCGGATGGTTAATCGGGCATTTCGAAGTGTTGTATCAGGTCTGTTGGGAAGTTTTCTGTTGTTTCCGCATCTGTGGTGGGTGAGCTGCTTAAGCAGTCCCGCAGATGCGGCTCAGTTATCGCATAAGCGGCCCTTGGTGGCCTGGGGTTTTTCCGCAAAAGCGGACCTTGTTCCGCAGGGGCGGTCTCCGCAGAAGCGGATTGTGACCGCAGAAGCGGTCTGGAGTATTATGGTTGGGACCGCAGAAGCGGTATATTGATCGCAAAAGCGGTTACCGCAGAAGCGGTGTAGGACCGCAGAAGTGGTCAAGCGGGATTTTAAGTTAAACCGCAGAAGCGGTTATTTGGACGCGGAAGCGGTACAGCAGAAGCGGTTATGGGAACCGCAGAAGCGAAAAGTCTGAAGGGTTTAATGAATCAGTTCATTCGAAATTTCAGAAGTGTAAAATCAATTTGGGGTGCGAGCTAAGGCGATTTTTGGGCGATTTTGAAGA
>MU766463.1:41450-53013 GCA_026770625.1 Nicotiana glauca
AAACCTTTTAAGGTGACGAAACTGAAGAGGGGTCATTTACGGACTCAACTGACTCAACTGCACTTACACCTAAGATTTGATCTTTAGTCATAGTACTGGCAACACCCACGGGTGCAACTTCAACTTGGCTAGTGATAGTAGGCATGGAAGAACTCAAAGAAAGGGCCACAATAGCAGTAATCTCCTTAGATATGGGAGCTTCAATCAAAACAACCTCAACTGTAGAAGTTTCACTTGGAGGAGCCTCAACCAAGTAGGTTTCAGCTATAGGAAGATTAGTTTCGGGAGATGAGAAATTCGGTGGCTGTTGTGCTCTCTCAATAGCTTCATTCACCTTGGCCAACTCGCATTCATGGTTGAAGTCCTCCTGGCTCACTTCCACTAAAGTATCACGGCGAGTTTTGAGATAAATCCAACTTACTTCAATGTTGGAGGATTCTTCGAGAAGTTCATAGTCCTTCTCCCAGGCCGTGACTTCATTTTAAGCTCTTCATTCTTAAGGAGAATAGAATCATGAGATGACCGCAATGAGGTGTGGGAATTTTATAAAGCACGAACCTTGTCTACAGAGGCTCGTAATTCTTCTTGCACTCGAGCGAGTTCTTGAGCCATACTTTCTGCATGTGCTTCCTTCTGAACCAATAAAGCCTTCAGAGCTTTGTTTTCATCAGCAACCAGGGATAATTGTTCTGCAACAAGTTCTTTAGTTCTCATAGATTGGTCTGCAGTGGCCTTGACCGTCGCCAACTCAGAGGTGAGGGTTTGAACTTGCTTCTCTAAAGAATTTTTTCTCTTCTCCAAAATGTCCATGTTAATCTGCGTACTTTCGTACTGGCCTTTCCAATTGTTGGTCTCTAATTGGGATTCACGAGCAATTTTTTCTGCATCATGAGCAGTTTTCTCCAAGTCACGAGCCAGTGTTTCTAAGAGAGGAACTCGACTCATGAGTTCGGTACCAATAAGATTGACCTGGTCATAAAAAAATATAAAAAGTTAAAATTCCAGGAAAGAAAAATACCTTCAAACTGGCATGGAAAATGTCATTCAAAAGAGTCATATTACAGTGACTCTCGAGTTTTGCTTTTTCAATGGGACCAATCAAAGGCTCAAGCCACGTGTCGGCTTGCCCTGATTTTCTCAGGAGACTGCTATTGGCTGGGACTTCAATGGTAACACTCCTCATATTGGAACTCCTGCTTGAGGAACCTACCTCAGTATGGTGGACTATGGGAGGAGTGATTGTTGGAGAAGGAATAGTAGAAGAAGGAATAAAAGTAACAGATAAGAGAGTCAGAGGAACGATCACAGGAACAGTAGAAGAAGACAAGGGAACTTCATCCAAAATCGGACCTAAGAAACCACTGCTAAAACCACTAATAAAAAGTTGGTTTATAGACTCAACAGTATCAGACGAGGGAGAGATGTCATCATCAGGAATTGTGAGCACGTGATTTTTGCCCTAAGCAAATTATTCCAAAAAATTTCAAATAAAATGATTTTACAATTTTTTGTGAATTTTGTTGAATTGGTTGCATGATAATTCATATAAAAATACAAAAAAAAAATATGCATTTTGCATTTAGGATTTAATTTCATATTTTAGTATTAATTTTTTTTAGAACAAAATATAAAGAAAATAACAAAAAGGGTCTGTTTTGCATTTTAGTTCAAAACTAGTATTAGTTTGCATTTTTTCTTTTTAGGAATTAACTAGGAAATCTAATTTTTAGTATTAAGTTGATTGTGAGTCTATTTTAGTATTTTAATAAAATCAGAAAAAATAAAAATACAAAATAAATAAACAAAGAAATAAAAATAAATTGAATAAAAGAAATTAAGGGAAAAGAGGGCTGCCCGAATTGGGCTAATTTCAAATTTTTTTGTATGGCCCAAACTAAAAATTACCCATTGCCCAATCCAACCCAACCCCTGCCCGGCCTGCCTTCCTTTATATTGAAACGATGCCGTTTGGCGTCGTTTGATCTCAGCCATTCATCCATGAGCATCCAACGGCCCCTACTGATCCCCCTTTTGACAAAACGATGTCGTTTTGGCCAGGATTAATCGTAGCCATTGATTTTTCGGATCCAACGGCCACAAATGGATTTTGGTATTTTGATATAATTGTCTGAATATTTGTATAACCCTAGAGACAAAAATGGACTTCCTCGTACCCAACTCTCCCCTGTAACGCCGGTGTAATGCCACCATGTCACCACCACCCTCTGCCCCATCGCCGCCGGCCGGAAATCGCCGCCGCCGGCAGCCAACTTCCAATCACCCCCAAATTTTCACCATAGCCTCGTCTCCGTCTCCCCACTCTGAATCCACCATTGTTTTCGTCCAAATCCCAACACTGCCGCCGACGAACGCCGGTCATTCCAATGGCCACCAAATTAACACCCTTTGTTCCCCTTCTCATCCTCTTCTCAAATCCGTCAATGGTTTCCTTCGAATCCTACTAGAACTCGTCGAATATAGGTTTAAAAATTTTTCCGGCCACGACGCCGGTTATGCCATTGACCACCAGAAAAATACCATAGATGCTCCTTCTTCTCCTCTTTCCAACCCCCATGGTCATTTCCCTCGAATCTTCCCCCATCTCGTCGAATAATCGATTGAAAATTCCGGCCAAAACACAAAGTATGCCAAACAGTCCCAAATTAACACCCTGTGACCGCCTGAGCCTCCTCTACCTAATCCCCATACCCGTTTGTCTCGAATCTGCCTGGGTTTGCTCGAATCTTCATTTAAATTTTTCCGGCCAAAAACCCTAATTCAAAATCTTTGTGATTTCGGACCGTAATATCCCTAACTATGTGTTTTCTTATGAAAACACATGATTATGGATGTTACGTGTCAGGAATTTTGGAAGATTCAGACATTAATGGCTGGCCGGAGTTTTCTTTTCATCAGTAAGTTTCCTGATTTTTATTTTTATTTCATTTTTATTTTCCTTATTTCTGTTTATCTGCATGCTGTTACAATTAGTGGTTTTTAAGATTTTTTAGTTTGGTTTGAATGATAAAATCAGTGAGTTTTCTGTTTATTTTATTTTTTTTAGTTAGTTGGTGTTAATTTGATTCAGGTTTTGTCTGATTGATTAAGTGTAGTTTTAATCAATAATTGTTAGCTAAATGTTTGGTTTAACTCTTAGGTTAAATTCCCTTTTGTTTATGCTCTGAGTTGATCCTCATTCTATTTAGTTTAATGTTCAATTATTAGTGTTAGTTAGTTCCAATTATTGGTTAGTTGAATTTTCTTTTAGTTTACTTCGATCCAGCTGTCTCATTGATTCTGATAAATAGTTTAAACACATAAGTATTAGTTATGCAATTTGATTTTGTGTTTCCTGTTAAAATTCTGATTTCGAATCAGTTTTGTTTGGGTTTGTTTGACTGAATAAATATGTTCGTTAGTTTAATTGTCTTTTGAGTTTCAAGTTCTGCTAATTAGTCTTAGCTAGTTTAATTTAGATTATGTTGTTTGGTTATAGATGGTAGGTCTATTAAAGGTCAGTAATTTTAGGGGGTTTCAAGGGTAGTTTGGGCATAGGAAAGGGTAGTTTAATTAGAATTGGTAAATTTAAAGCAAAGGCAAGGGTAGTATAGGCATTATGTAGTTAAAAGAATACCCTAGGACCTTCTAGAAGGGGGCTTTAGTGTAAGTTTTCTGCATTTTAATGCAATAACTTGGATAACAAGGCATTAATTTAGGGTCTAATAGTCAAAATCTGAAATTAAAAAGGAGGGAAAATAGGTAAGAACTTCCAGAATCTTCTGCCCCATTCTTTGCCTATAAAAGGCACCCCTAATGCCTTCACTAACAAGTTTTGGATCTCTGAAAATTTTCCAAAAAGTTTTTTGACCCCTGAAAATTCCCAAAGCTTCAGCCATCAAAAACTCTCTCTCTAAAAGCTCTCTCCCCCTCTAATTTTCAGATCTGCTTTGAAATTCAAATACTTAAAATCCAAAAACATCAAAAACAGAAGAAGAAGAAGAAAAAAAGGTTACTGTTTCATTGCTTATTTAGATCATTTTCCAATTTTTCTCTTTGCATTTCTCCAAAATATGTTCTAAGCTCAAGTTTCAGCAACATTTAAGAGTATTTGGCAGTTTGGTTGAGTATATTTGGATTCGTTTGGATTGGATTTGGTTGAGTATTGTCCCAGGGAAGTCTAAGAAGCAATTTAAGTTCAGTTTCAAACTTATTCGAGTACAATTTGAGTCAGCTGTGGTTTAACTGATTGGAAGCACTAATTTCTGGTTTCATTTTGGTCAATTTGGTGCTGTGATATTGGCTTGGTCCTGAAGCTGGTTATTTTGCTGTTGTAATTTGTTGCTGCCTAAGCTGACCTCAATTCTCCCTTTTACTTTGTCTAAGTTTCTGTTACAAGCTCTAAACTATGGTGATGTACATGTGATTTGCGAAATGAAATGGAAATTCTATCTCTGTTGGAGTAATATTGTGCTAGCTTAGTTTAATTCCAGTTTTAATAGTTAATATTGTAATTGAACTGGACTATCTTGCTTTCTAATTTGAGGTGGTGAGAGCCATGTTAGTTTTGCGTTGAGAATACAATTTGTAACCTGTTTATTGCTAATTCTAATTCCATAAGTCATTAATAAGTAATTAGTAGCTGTGGCCTGTTTATTTGCCGATTTTGTAGTTAGGGCCAATTCACGTTTCAGTTAAATAGGCATTGAAACATGAGCAAATTTGTAATTCAATATGTTTAACTACCTATGTATTCAAATGTTAGTAAGACTTGGTTGATATAGCCCATATTTCTATTAATTGTTATCGGGCCAAATAGAACCCTGCCATGGTTATGCTTATTTGCTATCTAAATTGATCTTGTACGTTAAAATTGATACTGCCAGGGTTATACACTACATCTAAATTGATGCTGCCATGTTTAATAGCCCAGTAATTTCCCCTTGCCCATGTGATCTCCCCTTGGCCAATTCTGTCGAGAATTCGGGCCTTACTGGCCCCCTAGCCTGGCCAGTGATTTTCTGTTTAAGGCCATTTTTTAAGCCCAATTTTGTTATAAGCCAAAGCCCTTAAAAATTACATTAGGAATACGGGGTATTAATTCATAAGTATAAATTCGGGTTTCGAATTAGGTAGCAGGTTTAAACTAAAAGGTTTTTCCCTTTTGTTTGTATTCGGACTTGAATTCGAGGCCCGAATTTATAAATGTGAATTAATTAACCTTTAGAGACAAATAATAAAAATAGAAAATTTTAGTTTGCTTTAGATTGACCTTTTAATAAATAATATGAGACGATCCTTGTCAAATCAAATATACAATTGCGGGGCCCTCATTAATTCCTTGATTAAAAATGCTTAGAGATTCGGGACGGGCCGTTTAGCAAATTTCACGGCCTTTCCAAAAGTAAATAATACGTTAGTCGCTTTAGGCGCGTTTTTAATAATTTTACCTTCTTAAATACGGGTGTGCATTTCATGCAAACCAAATCCAAATCCAAAAACGTTGAATAAGAATGTGTCGAGGATCTGGGTGCATTTCATGTGACGTGATCCGAAAATACATTTTTAAACGACGTTCATTTTCTTAAAATTCTTTTAACTAAAAGCTGTAAATAATCTTAAAATTGCACTATAGCTTGGAGCATGTATAAAAAATTAGACTTTAGCCATTTATAATAATTTAAGCGACCGTGCTAGAACCACGGGATCCGGGGGTGCCTAACACCTTCCCTCGGGTCAACAGAATTTCTGGTTCGCAGACTCCGATTGGGAAGTCGAAAATTTTCCTCGATTTGGGATTAAATTAAATCGGTGACTTGGGACACCAAAAACCAATCATATCCCAAGTGGCGACTCTAAAAAAATAAATAAATAATCCCAATTCGAATAATGTCACTTTAAATGGAAAAACTCCCTTATACATTTATCCTTCCGGGGTAGGGGCGTAAAAAAGGAGGTGTGACAGGAATGACCACAGGAGTTATAACATGTTCGGAAAGAGGCAAGTCAGGAGAAATATCAATCTCATCATCAGAGACAATTCGTCTCCTGGCTCGTGGTCTAGTTACCAAAGAGCCTTCACCTTCTCCTTCGGAGTCATCTTCAAGAATGGATTTCCTCTGCTCAGATCTTGAAGGAATTGAAATATCCTGGTGTGATCCTACGAAAATGTCTTGACCACGTGATGCCAAAACACCTTCAAGAGTAACTCCTCGAGTTGCAAAACCTAAGAAAAGAAAGGTTAACAAAAAAAGCCAAAATAGCAAGAGATACTTAAAAAAAAGGAATTTTTTTTTTCTTACCATGGATTTTTGGTTTCCAACCGTAGTGATTGGAAAGGGTTTTCCAGGTCCTACCCTCCATTAGGGTAACCTTCAAAAGTCTTTCTACCCAAACACGGATATTAGGTACGGATGTAACCGTACCCATGGTTGCTGAAAAAGAAACATGATAGTTAAAACAGGTAAGGTAGGAAATAAATAAGCACGGTGATATTGAATACTTACGTGCAAAGTTCCACTTCTTTGGGAAGCGAATGTTCCTTTCACCGACTAGACCTGCGGTGGGGGCAGCAACATATGTGAGCATACCAGCCACGGTCTTTGTCATCTTTAGGAATCACCAAAACTCTTTTGCTCCTGGCTGCTAAGCCAAATATTCTGTTTCGGAAAAATCTAATAGAGTAAAGGTGAATCAAATGGGGGAAAGTAAATTCTACGTCGGCTTTGTTAGCAAGGTGTCTTAAACAGGCAACAACTCGCCACACTATTGGGCCAAGTTGCCCCAAGCAAATATTAAAAAAGCGGCAGAAGTCTAAGATGACGGGGTCGATGGCCGGTTTAAACCCCAAAGTGAAAAGATAGGTATAAACAAAGGAATAACCTATCATATAGGAGGTAATTCTTTGGTTCGGGTTAGGAATAATAATGGGGAAATCTTCAGCCCAATGGCACTCCTTCCTAACTATGGGAGCCAAAACGCTTGTGATTAAGGTAGGATAAGGATCAACACGGTCTAGTGCAGCCACTTGGGTTTTTAAAGATTCTTTATCATGGTGGAAAGAAAATTTTGTAGGAATAATTTCTTCTACTAAGGATTCACGCAAAAGCCTCCGTTGAATCCTTACTTCTAGAGGAACCTCTTTGCGAATGAGAACCTCTGGTTCCAGAAGAAGGTCCAGAACCATAAGGAGGCGTTGAAGCAATACCACGAGTGGAGCTTAGATTGCGTAGTCTACCTCCTCTTCTATGTCTTATAGGAGCATTGGGAAAATTGTCTAGAATGGGAGTTTTCCTGGGGTTAGGGTTCGAAGAAGCCATGGATGCAAGAGCTGAATTAAAGCAAGGAATAATAAAGTAAGTTTGCAAGATGAAAGTATTCAGTTCGATTTATGAATAATAAGACAAGAAGAGAGGTTATATTTATAGCATTGGGTAATTATAAAAAAGGAAGAGTACGATGATAAAAGAAGCTATAATGATGATAACTGATACTTCGGGAAAAGTGAAGCCGAAAAGAAAGCCTAGAAAAGCACTACAGGACAGTGCAACCAATGAGGAAGCAACACGTGTCTAGGGCATTAAAAGGAAGTGACAGTTGAAGCGTCAACTTTATCAGAACATTAATGGTGACAAAAATTCTTCTTTTACGAATTCCACTTCCCAAATATTCATATTGATGAATAAAAATGAAAAGTGGGAGGACTATCTGTATTGGGAAAAATTAAATATATGAATGAGTAATGACATGGCATGACACGTGGAATTACTTATAGGCTATGACTGGGTCAAAAAGCCTAAGCTAATGCGGATAAAAAGAAATACGATATAAAGGGACAAGAAGAGGTACGAGACAACGGGGTGAAAAGGAGATACAGGAACAAAGAGAAGGTACGAGTTAAAAGGCTCGGGAGCCCCGTACCTATTTAAAGTGCAATTATGTAAGAGATATGAAAAGTCAATGAACCTGGACATATAAGGGAATGAAGACACACGTCATTACAAGAGAAATAAGTACTGGATAGGGTAGAGATTTCGTTTTCTATTTGGAACCTCTCATAGTGCATGTGGAAACTTCTGGGCATTGTGTGCTCTATTCCACCGAATGTTTTCCACCAGTCATAAAACCATCTAGGAATGACTAACTTTTGTGCTTGTTCGCTATATTTGCAAAATATGTGTGTGTCTTGGGGCGTAGGTACAAAAACTTGAACCATGCATCCATGTAGTCTTTAAAATTATAGGTTTGGGGCCTATATTGAACCGATAACCCGATTGGGGTGTGCAAATGATCCATCTTCCATTCAAATGGACTTATCACTTTGTTAATAGTGAATTTGGAAATTCTAATGCCTGTAGGGTCTCTCTCGTCATAGAGAGTATGCTCAAATGACACTGATCCTGTATCTGTTAAAATGAATTCATAGAACCTCCTTGTTTTTAGGGGGTCGCTGGTTTCAACATAATTCCTGTCTGTGTAACAGGGTCTGATTAGGTCTGTAAGGTCATAATTTTCATAACCTTTCTCTAGGGCTAGAACCTTGATCGGTTCTTTTGGAATGTGATGACCCGGCTCGTTGTTATGTGAGTTACCGCACCTTTTCCCCTATATTATGTTTTTCTATGCTTTAATATCAGTATTTGAATGAATCGGATATAATTGAGTTGGTTTTAGTTGGAAATGAGGCACTTAGCCTTTTAGAAGGAAGCTTGTTTTGGAAAAGTCAACCGAAAATTGACTATATAGTTAGAAGGCTCGGATGTGAATTCTGGTGATCTGGTTAGCTTCGGGAGATGATTTGTGACTTAGAAGTGCGATTGGAATTGAATTTGGAGGTCCGATGTAGAATTAGGCTTGAATTGGCGAAGTTTGAATTTTGGCGAATTCCGGTTGATAGGTGAGATTTTGATCCGAGGGTCGGAATGGAATTCCGAGAGTTGCAGTAGCTTCGTTAGGTGATTTTGGATATGTCTGCAAATTTTCAGGTCATTCGGACGTTGTTTGGTCGGGTTTTTGATTGAATGCGCGTTTCGGAAGTTTTGATGAAAACTAGGCTTGAATCCGATGTGTTTTATTGGTTTTAGCGTTGTTTGGCGTGTTTTTAGGATTGGAACAAGTTTGAATAAGGTTTTTGGATGTGTTGGTGTTTTTGGTTGAGGTCCCGGGGGCCTCGGGGTGATTTCGGATGGTTAAACGGGAGTTTGAAGCCTTTGTTGCAGTCAGATTTTTTCTGTCTTCTGGTATTTCCGCATCTGCGGAAAAGGAGCCGCTTAAGCGGTTCCGCAGATGCGGAGGGGAGCCGCAGAAGCGATCGTCAGTGGCCCAAGGGATTTTCGCATAAGCGGAAGGTTGGACGCGTAAGCCGGTCCGCATAAGCGGATTTTAGATCGTAGAAGCGGTCGAGGGGAAACCGCATAAGCGGTGTTTGGATCGCAGAAGCGGTCCCAGGAGTTTTTGAGTTGGACCGC
The DNA here is from genome assembly GCA_026770625.1 of Nicotiana glauca. Lineage (NCBI taxonomy): Eukaryota > Viridiplantae > Streptophyta > Magnoliopsida > Solanales > Solanaceae > Nicotiana > Nicotiana glauca. The sequence goes on from MU766463.1 coordinate 50,915, forward strand.
ATAAGTGGTCAAATTGCCGCATAAGCGTGACCGCAAGTGCGGTCAGTGGACCGCAGAAGCGAAAATCGGCCTGGCAGAAGGGTTTTAAAATAGCATTTCATCCGCGACTTGGGGGTTATTTTCCTCCATTGTTGAGCATGAGAGCTTTGGGCGAGAATTTTTGAGGGTTTTGACTGAGAATCGAATGGAGGTAAGTTCCTTGGCCTAATTATTCAAGTTTATGGTAGAATTAACATGGAAATTGGTGGAAATTCATTGAAAAGGGGGTAAAGCTTGAGTTTTTTATATTTTAAATTGGGATTTGATAGGTCATTTGAGCTCGGATTTGGGAGTTCTTGGTATGTATGGACTCGTGGCGAGATGAGGAATCCAGTAATGTAAGTTTTATAATTTTTCGAGAACCGGGACCAGGGCTCGGGTTTTGCTAGTTTCGAGATTTTTGCTATATTTCGATTGTTTTCGATTGGGTGTTGTCCCATTGGTATATTGTGATGTATTCGCTCTATTTTTGGTTAGATTCAACGCGCGTGGAGGCCAATTTGAGGGGCAAAGGCGTCGCGAGCAAGGAATTTCACTGGTTCGAGGTGATTAATACTTGTAAATTATATCCTCAAGGTTTGAAACCCCGAACTTGCACGTCATCGTGCTGTATTGAGGTGACTTGCACGCCGGATATGAGTGTGGGGTAGAGCACCGTTGGGGATTGTGACTTGGTCCGTCCCGGTGGTTGATTTTTCCCTGTATTTGACTGAAACTACTTGTATCATTGTGACGACCCGACCCGTCGTCTCAGGTATTACCGCCCTGTTTCCCCCTTATTGTGTTGCTTTATGTCCCATCGTCGGTATTGGGTGCGTTAGAATTTAATTGGAGTAATTTTGAAGTCTCTTTTAAGAAGACTTAAGTTGGAAAAGTCAACCGGATGTTGACTTATGAGTTAGAGGGCTCGGAATTGAATTCCGATGGTTCGGTTAGCTCCGGAAGATGATTTAAGGCTTAGGAGCGCAATCGGAAGTAATTTTGGAGGTCCGGTGAAGAAGTTAGCCTATATGGGCGAAGTTGGAAATTTGGCGAATTCCGGTTGATAGGTGATATTTTGATCCGGGAGTCGGAATAGAATTTCGAGAGTTGCAGTAGCTTCGTTAGGTGATTTTGGATATGCCTGCAAATTTTCAGGTCATTCGGACATCGTTTGGTCAGATTTTTGATTGAATATGCAATTCGGAAGTTTTTAAGAAATTTAGGCTTTGATTTGATCATAAGTGAGGATTTTGATGTTACGTTAGCGTTTTAATGATTCGAGCAAGTTTGAATGAAGTATTAGATCATGTTTGTGCTTTTGGTTGAGGTCCCGGGGGCCTCGGGGTGATTTCGGATGGCTAAACGGAAGGAATTTTGGTAAATTGCAGGTCTTTTGGGAAGCTTCTGTTGTTTCCACATCTGCGGTGGGTGAGCCGCATAAGCGGTCCCGCAGATGCGGCTCAGTGATCGCAAAAGTGGCCCCTTGGTGGCCTGGGAGTTTCCGCAGAAGCGGACCTTGTTCCGCAAAAGCAGTCTCCGCAAAAGCAGAGTAGTGACCGCAGAAGCGGTCTAGAATGTTATGGCTGGGACCGCAGAAGCGGTATATTGACCGCAAAAGCGGCTACCACAGAAGCGATATAAGACCGCAGAAGCGGTCGTGGGTAATTGAGTGAAAAACCGCAGAAGCGGTTATTTGGACGCGGAAGTGATACCGCAGGTGCGGTCAATGAGTCGCAGAAGCGAAAATCGCTGAGGGTTTAAGTGATCAGTGCATTGAAAATTTCAGAAGTGTAAAAACATTTGGGGCTTCGAACAAAGAGGGATTTTGGGCGATATTGAAGAGGAATTCATGGAGTATCATCAGGTAAGGACTCTTGGACCTAGATTATGTCATTATGGTGTTAAAACATGGAATTAATCACTGAAAATTATAGCCAAATTGAAAGAAACTAGGGCTTGAAGCAAAAATATTCTAAATTTGGAATTGATAGGTCATTTGAGCTCGGATTCGGGAGTTCTTGGTATGTACAGACTCGTGGCGAGACGAGGGTTCCAAAAATGTAAGTTTCATAATTTTT
>MDKF010729859.1:0-10588 GCA_026770625.1 Nicotiana glauca
AAACTCTGTAATTTCATTAAAATATTTAAACCCCTTCTAGAGATTAAAATATTTTCCATTGAAATATAAATTCCTATATATATGTATATATATATATATCCCATACACACTTGTTTTGTATTTAAAAAGTCAAGTATTATATGGAAATATCATATTTAGATGGAAATATCATAAAAGCTATATTTGATATATTATACTTAGCTTTTATTAGCGAATAATTATTCAAAAGTTAAGTGTATTAACTGCTTATAATATAGTATATTAGTGCATTAGCTAATATATATATATATATATATATATATATATACACACACACACACACGATGCAATAAGTATTAGTGCATTAGCTAATAAAGCTAAGTATTAATGCGCTTAACTTTTCATTAATTATGTATTAACGCACTAAGCTTTTATCGAATATATATAAAAGCTATATTCGTTATATATAAGTTAAATTCGATATAATATTAGCTGAATTCGATATATATAAGCTAAGCTATATTCTATAATACATATTTAGATGGAAATATCATAAATATAAATAATTATACTGCTTAAAAGAACATTTATACCTTAAATTGATTGAAGATTGCCTCCTTGAGAGCGAATGGGAATTCACTCCAAGTCGCATAAGGACCATCATAAAGCTTTCTGGTGGCTTTGGTGATGATCCTTATAGTAATATTACTAGGGATGAACCTGTAATTTAATAAAAAAATACATTAATATTTTAGTAAAATTGTACAAAATAAAAAAAAGTAAAAATAACAAATAATTCTTACCCGTCACCCTCAGGGACTATGATGATCCTGTCATATTCATCATAATGCACCTCTTCCTCTTCATCAACATCATTGTCCGAAGCATGTACATTGGAGGCATGTGTGGAAGTTGTAGGGGGGTCAGAGCTAGTATCTCGCAGACGAAGGCCTGCAATAGATGGAGTCCTAGATGAAGATGGCTGCGATCCTTAGGAATGCGAGCCCTGGGAGTGCGACATAGCTGTATGGGCCGCAAGTGGATGAGACACAGATAGGTGTGACCCGTGTGGCTGTGACATGGATGGCTGTGATCCATGTGGATGTGACATGGATCGATGCGATCCATGAGCTGCTGATGGATGCGATCTATGTGGTAGTGAGACAGGTGGATTGTATGTAGGTTGTACAATCCTATGGCCCTGTGAAAAAACACCTAGCATCTGCACGAAGGTGTAGGGCTGGTGATGTACTGGCAGCTCAGAATAGCCTTGGGGTGGAGGCGCAGCCATAGGCATAGGCACATGCATCTGTGAAGAGGCAGGAAGGGATTGAGTTGTATCTTCTACCCTCCTCTTTTGTTTCCTAGCCTTTTCTCGACCCCGAGAACCAGTAGGATCACTATTACCTCGACCCTTGCCTATCATCTGCATAATATAATACATAGTTAGATTGAAACATATAAAGAAATTACCTATAAACAAGAGTTATTAAAGAAACCAACTTTTTAAAGCTGATCGACGTATATTTCCTCGTCCGAGAATTCTTCTTCCTCACTAGTTTGAGCTACATCAGTTGATTCTTCTTCCTTGTTTTCTATAATTCTTGCTTCATCTATATCAACTTCTTCCAATATGTGTCAGGATGTTCCAAATCATTTTCTAAAACTTCGTCTATTATTTGTTGAACACTGGAGATATTGTTTTGATATGCAACATCTAATACATTCTCGACTTCTACCCTATCCACAGGCTTAGTTTTATTACAACCCACCAATGAGACTTATTCTGCCGCAATGGATAAGGAGCATAATACACTTTCCTAACGTTATGTGCAATTATGAAAGGATCATAGTGATCATACTCCCTCGTATGATTAACCTCAATTATGTTGTATTGATTGTGTACTCTTGTACCTCTTGTTGGATGTGGGTCAAACCACTTGCATCTAAAGAGTATCAATTTCTTATTTGGCCAACCTGTATATTCTAGTTCTATTATTTCTTTGAGCAAACCATAATAATTAATATCTCCATCTTGGTTGCCATCACCACCTTCAACCCATACCCCACTGTTGTTGCTATTTTTATTTTTAGAGTAATCTTCTGTATGAAACTTATAACCATTCACAACGTACTTAGACATGGTTGTTACCTCAACCCCAGGTCCCCAAGATACATCTTTAAAAAATTGATTTACACCATTATTTGGATCATTTACCTATAAATCGTTAAATAAATTCATAAGTTAGCATAACTTCCAAACATTGTTTACCTACATAGCATTAGAATATTTTATGGAGAAACTTACAAATTGTTTGAACCACGTATCAAATCTCGTATATACAGCATCATGGCCAAATTGACCCACAAAGTGACTATGACACATCAAATATTTTTAGTAGTTGTATTGAGATGTAATCATAGTAATTTTTAGATTTTGATAACTTTTAAAAAACTTTGGTTTAAAATAATTTTATATTAAATTATATGTGATGAATATGTAAAAAAAAAGATAGATTTTCTTTAATAGAAATAAAAAAATAAAATTTAATAAAAGATAATAATATAATATTGAAGAGAGAAGAATATAAAATAAAATATTCTTTTTTGGAGTAAAATTAGAATAATGGTTGGAATAACTTTACTGCATTTCGAAAGAGAAAATGAAGGTAAGGGTTGGAGATGGCCTTACTAAACTAACTTTTCTACCATTACTTTAGTGGTTTCTTTTATCATGTCAACTATATGAATCAATTTAACATCTTGAACTTCCTGTTCAGTCAAGACTCATTCGAAAAACTAGATAGCATAGACGGGTGTTGTGAAATATTAGTTTCAAATAAACATGCAGTATATGATATGAGCCTAGCTTTCACCTAATTATTGTTACATAATTTCGTAAAAATTACACGGGACGTTCTATTTGATCGTCTTCATTTAACCTATACTCAGTTTATTGATGTTTTGACAAATTGATGATCAGGATTTGTTCTTGATGATATTTGGAGGTTATGTTTCAAATTGGAGCTCATCTAGAGTAGATTTAGGTATTAAATCGTATATTGAATTGTTATAATTCAAAGAACAAATTTCTGTTTCTGGGCAATTTACCTATTTGGCCTTAAGTGCATAAAAACGTTGGTTGCATTTCAGATATTTTGGCCATAAATGCATCTGAAGTGCAATTTTTTACTTCAGACTTATTGGCCTTAAGTGCAGGAAAACGTTTGTTGCACTTTAGATTTTTTGGCCATAAGTGCATCTGATGTGCAAATTTTGACTTCAGACTTATTGGCCTTAAGTGCATGAAACCGTTGGTTACACTTCAGACCTATTTGTCCTTAAGTGCAACTGAAGAGCAAATTTTCACTTCATATTTATTGTCCTTAAGTGAATGAAAATGTTTGTTGCACTGAAAACTTTTTGGCCTTAAGTGCATCTGAAGTGCAATTTTTCACTTCGGACTTATTGGCCTTAAGTGCATGAAACCATTGGTTGCACTTCAGATCTATTTGGCCTTAAGTGCATTTGAAGTGCAATTTTTTCACTTTAACTTCAGACTCGATAAGTCTGAAGTTGACCGTAAAGTAGGTACGCTTGCAAACTTTTTTGCAAAGCAGGTATAGGTTCAAATGTGACCCCAAAATCGGGGAGAAATTCAAATATAGCCAGATTTATAAGTGGTCATTCAAAAAGAGCCACAGTTTTAAAAGTAATCAAAATTTAGCCACTTTTCATGTAAAGATAAATCAGAATAAAAACACTGTTCAAAATCTAAAAAATACTCCAGCATAATATACTGGAGTTCAAGTATATTTATGTTGGAACTCCAGTATATTATACTAGAGTTCCAGTATAATATACTGGAATTCTAGCATATTATACTGGAGTTCACCAGTCCAACATAATATGCTGGAAGTTCATACATAGGTGCACCGATCCCCAGTATATTATGCTGGAACGTTTTGTGATGCAGCAAAATAGTGGCTATTTTTTAATGACTTTGCAAACGCTGGTTATTTTTTAATGATCAGTCCAAAAGCTGGCTAGCCAGTGCTATTTTTACCAAAATCGGGTATAGATACAAAAGTCTCCGTAATTCCGATCTATATTTAGTAAACAACCCATAGATAACCCATCTCAATTCTTGCTCGATGAATAGGAGGAAGGGGGAAGTGCACAAACAGTCATTCTAAATTAAGGCTACTATTTAGAGATTACCATCACTTATTTTGGAATTTTAATTCCAAGAGAATTCAAGATATATCGGCTAAGTCCTAAATAGCAGCCCTAGTGGCTACCTGGTGTCATTTCTACGATGAATAGGGCCATAAAAATAGAAATTGAGAAAACTACTGTGACGACCCAAAGGGTCATCACCTATTTTTCTTATTCATTCCGTGCTTTCGAAGCCTTGAAAACCTCATTTTTTATCGCCTCGAATTTCGTGCGCAGTCCGGGCACGTAACCGGAAAGCCTAAATGTGAAATTCTGTGAAAAATGCTAAAATTTGGTATTAAAACGAATAAGTTTGACTTTGGTAAATATTTTGGGTAGATGAACCCGGACCCGTAATTTGACGGTTCGGAGGGTTCGTAGAAAAATAGGGAACTCGTGCGTATGTTCGGAATCGAATTCCGAGGTTCCAAGCCCGAGAAATAAATTTTTGAGTAAAATTGTTATTCTGAAATTATTAAGGAAATTGCAAATAAAATTTGATTAAAAGACGGTGGTATCGGGCACGTATTTTGGTTCCGGCGCCCGGTACAAGTCTTATATATGGTTGAAGCGCTTTCTGTAAAGTTTGGTTGAAATTGGATGTCGTTTGACGTGTTTCGGACTTAAAACTCTAGATTTGAAAGTTTAAGGAAAAACTTGTGATTTTAAGGTTTGATTTGCTGTTTATGATGTTATTTTGGCGATTTGATCGCACAGATAAGTCCGTAGGGTATTTTTGAGGTTGTGTGCATATTTGATTTGGAGTCCCGAGGGCTCGGGTGAATTTTGGATAGGCGTTGGAGTGCATTTTAAACTTAGGAAAAATCTGGTGCATCAGACATGCAATTTTCGCATTTGTGAAGCAGGCCTCGCAAATGCGAGCCTGGCTTCGCAAATGTGAGGAAGGGTGCACTGGGCTGGGGTCGCAAATGTGACTAGTGGCTCGCAACTACGAGGGAGCTGTTTTTGCAGATGCGAAGTTCTCCTAAATAGCCTGAGTTCGCAAATGCGAACAAAAATCTCGCATTTCCCATACCTGTAGGGTTCGCAATTGCAAACCCAACTTCGCATTTTCCATATCTGCAGCCCAGGATATTTCATACTTAGTCGAATTTTAAGTCATTTTTCACCCCACTTTCAAAATACAACTCCTTGGGCGATTTTTCAAGAACAAGTTCATTCCAAATCACTTGTAAGTCGATTTTTACTCAATTCTTTCAATCATTAACATCATTTAACATGTTTTCCACTTAAAATCAATGATTTTCATGGGTAAAATTGGGAGTTTTTGGTAGAACCTAGGTTCTCTAAAAATTGGAGATTTGGACCTCAATTTGAGGTCCGATTTCAAAACAAATTATATATTTGAGTTCGTGGGGGAATGGGTAACCGGGTTTTGGTTCGAACCTCGGGTTTTGACTATGTGGCCGGGGGGCAATTTTGGAATTTTTGGTAAAAATTTAGAAAATTCATTATTATGCATTCAAATTGATTCATTTAGTGTTTATTAAAGTAATTAAGTAATTTGTGGCTAGATTCGAGTGAATTGGAGGTGGAATCACGGGTAAGCCATAGTTGAGGCTTGAGATGAGTTCAAGGCTTTGAGGTAAGTGTTTGGTTTAACCCTAGCTTGAGGGAATAAAAGTTGAGTTTTATTTGCTACTTACTAATTGTCGAGTATGATGTATAGGCATGGTGACGAGTATCTATACATTGGTGTCTATCATGAGCGTGAGTCCTTATTTTGCGAATAGTTTGGATGTTGTTATGTCTTCCATACTTAATTGATGACTCCTATATGTTATAAAGAGCTTGTGAAAGAAATTATGATATTTGAACTTCGTGGAGCATTGGCTCGAGTTGAAATATAAATGTTGAAGGTATATGAGATAAGTAAACCCTTGGAGCATTGGCTCAAGTAGTAATGTGAACTATGAGATGAAAGTGAAAGGAAGAGAAAGAGGTAATGATTTAGTCCCTTGCCGGGACGTTGTTGATTATTAATGTTGTGCCCTTATCGGGTATTCAATTATTTTTACTTGTATTCCCTTGCCGGGGTTTCCATCATTGTTTATTTATTCCCTTGCCCTTGTTTGTGATTGTTGTTTGGGTGAGGAAGAGTGTTAAAGCACGAAGGGTGATGTCGTACATTGTTTGTTTATGGTAAGGAAAGAGTGTAAAGCACGAAGTGTGATGCCATGCATTGTTTTGCTTATTATGAGAAAAGAGTGTTAAAGTACGAAGGGTGATGCCATGCCGCACGATATACCATTCTGTGCCGATTCTATTGATATATGTGAGGAATGAGAGTAAAAGCACGAAGGGTGATTCCGTGCACATGTTATTGCTTGGTGAATATGAGAGTAAAAGAACGAAGGGTGATGTCGTACACTTGTTGATTTCTGTTTCATTACATATTATTGAGTTGTGTTGTTTTCTTTTGTTACTGGACGGCTCTTATTTGGAAATTTTTATACTCCCCACAGCATGCTTCCCCTCCCATATTGGTTATTTGTTTTGTATTTCTATTCCGCTGTATATATATGAAACTGCACAGGCTTATGTGGCAGTCTAGTCTAGCCTCGTCACTACTTCGCCGGGATTAGGCTAGACACTTTCCAGCACATGGGATCGGTTGTACTGATACTACACTCTCTGTTATTTTACACAAATCCAGGTTTCGAGCAGCAGCAGCAGTAGCATTAGTGCGGGAGCAGGCCTTCAGTCTAGCGAGACCCGAGGTTGCCTTGCAAGCTTCCGCAAACCCGACGTCTCCCTTATCCTCTCTTTTAGTCTGTTATCTCATTATGTTTGAGAAAACAGTTTATGTTTTCTTTCAGACGTTGTATTAGTATTCTTAGTAGTTCGTGAGTACAATGACACCAGTCTTGGGTAGAGAATTTGTTGAACTTTTTGCTTTGCTATTCAGTTTTATTTAATGCTTAGACTTCCGCTTATCATTTTTGAATTTCATTGTTTATATATTATTATCAAAGAATCGTTAAAAGGATTTGTATATTAATGAAAAAGTAATCAAGTTTGGCTTGCCTAACCACGACTCTCGAGGGTGGGAAATCCGGGTCGTGACAAGTTGGTATCAGAGCTCTACATTACATAGGTCTCACAACTCACGGACGAGCTTAGTAGCGTCTGAGGGATCGGTACGGAGATGTTTGTATTTACCCCCAGAGGCTACAGAGTTAGGAAAAGTTTCACATTTGTTCTTTCTTGTCGTGCGGTTTGGTTTCTCAATGCTAATCGAATTTCTACTCTGTTCTTTTGCAGATGGCAAGAACACGCGCTTCCTCATCTTCTGATCAGCATTCCGAGCCCCAGGCAGCTCTCGCTAGGGGCAGAGGATGAGGCTAGAGACCGAGGTAGGGGCAGAGCTTAGCCCCGAGCAACAGCACTAGTGGTAGAGCCTCAGGTTGACTTTGACGAGGAGGTTTCGGCCCTAGCCCCAACATTTTCGGTAGGCCCAGCTCAAGTCCAGAGGGATTTATTGCTTCCTCAATTCTTCAGGACGCTTTGGTCCGATTGGTGGGCCTCACGGAGAGTGTTACCTGAGTGGGTTTGCTTCCTGTAGAACCAGCTGTCTCTCAGGCTGGAGGAGGGCCCCAGACTCCTGCTACTCGTACTCCGGAACAGGTAGCTCCTCGGGGTCAGGCTCCCGCAATTCAACCAGTTGGAGCAGCTCAGCCGGGTGTGGTAGCCCAAGCAGGTGACGGGGCAGCTATGTCTGCCGATGCTTTGTGGAGATTGGATTGGTTCACCAAGCTCTTCACTACTACTTTCAGCGGTGCACCCACCGAGGATCCTCAGGATTATTTGGATAGCTGCCACGAGGTTCTTCGGAACATGGGTATTGTTAAGTCCAATAGAGTTGATTTTTTTGCATTTCGCTTATCTGGATCCGCCAAGACTTGGTGGAGGGATTTCTGTTTAGCTAGGCCAGCAGGGTCTCCAGCCTTGACATGGGATCAGGTTTCAGTGTTGTTTCTGGAGGAGTTTCTCCCTATCACACAGCGTGAGGCCTACCGAAGGTAGTTCGAGCGTCTCCATTAGGGATCCATGTCAGTCACCCAGCACGAGACCAGGTTTATTGAGTTCGCTCGCCATGCTACTGTCATACTCCCAACTGAGAGGGAGAGAGTGGGATGGTTTATTGATGGACTCATCCAGCCTATTCGTCTCCAGATGGCTAGAGAGGCGAGGAGTAATATTACTTTTCAGGAGGCGGCCAATGTGGCCCGGAGGATCTAGATGGTATTGCCACAGGGGGTGGTCATAGAGCAGACAAGTGACCCCGTCAGTCAGGCCGATTCAGTGGTGCCTTATCTGGGGGAAGAGATTCATATGATAGTGGTCAACCTTCCAGGCCTTTCCAGTCATCCCTCCAGGTTTCTCAGGGTGCCCCAGGTGATTGTGGTTTCCGTGGGCATTATTCTGATCAGCAGCCATTCAGTGCATTGCCAGCTCCTATCAGTGCGCCGCCGCTTCAGAGTTTCCATAGAGGCCATTCAGGTCGACAGGGACAACAGACTCAGCAGCCGAGGTCTTGTTACACTTGTGGTGACATGGGTTATATTGCCAGATTTTACCCTCGAGCAATGAGCAGTTCGCTGTTCCACGGTTCTCGTGCCATGGTTCAGGCACCAGGTGCTCCACAGCTAGCCCAGCCAGCTAGAGGCGGGGGTAGAGGTACTAGAGGTGGAGGTAGAGGTCATAGAGGTGGAGCTTAGACCGCCAGGGGTGGAGGTCAGCTAGCAGCAGATCGACCTAGGGATATGGTTCAGGGTGGTAGGGCCCAGCCTCGTTGTTATACTCTTCAAGCCAGGCCCGAGGCTGAGGCTTCAGATGCAGTCATCACAAGTACGGTTTTGGTTTGTGATCGAGATGCTTCGGTACTATTTGATCCAGGGTCTGCGTATTCATATGTTTCATCTTATTTCGCACCATGCTTGGTCATGCCTAGTAATACATTGGGTGTTCCTGTATATGTGTCTACACCGGTAAGTGACTCTATCGTAGTCGACCGAGTCCATCGTTCGTGTGTTGTAGTGATTAGAGGTCTTGAGACCCGTATAGACTTGTTGCTCTTAGATATGATTGTCACACCTCCTTTTTTACACACCTACCTCGAAGGATAGTGTATAAAGGAGTTTTTCCAATTTAAGTGACATTATTCAAAATAGGATTTTTTATTTGTTCAGAGTCACCACTTGGGATAGGTTTGGCTTTTGGTGTCCCAAGTCACCGGTTTTACTTGAATCCCAAATTGAGAAAAATTTTTACTTCTCAGTTGGAGTCTGCGAACCAGAAATTTTGAATAAGGAATTCTGTTGACCCGAGGGAAGGTGTTAGGCACCCTCGGATCTCATGGTTCTAGAACGGTCGCTTAAATTATTATAAATGGTTAAAATCTAATTTTTTATACATGTTATCCTATAGTGCAATTTTAAAGATTATTTACCGCTTTTAATTAAATTTATAGAAAGTGAACGTTGTTTAGAACGTATTTTTGGATCACGTCACATGAAATGCACCCGGATCCTCTACACATTTTATCCAACATTTCGGGATTTAGATTTGGGTTGCATGAAATGCACACCCGTATTTAGGAAGGTAAGATTATTTAAGAGCGCGCCTAAAGCAACTAACGTATTATTATCTTTGCGGGAGGCCGTGAAATTCGCTAAACGGCACGTCTCAAATTCTAAGTATTTTAATACAAGTATTTAAGGAGGGCCACACAATTTATGAGTTTTATTTGGCGTAGCGTATCTCGTTTTATTTTTTAAAGGTCATCCTAGAGCAAACTATTATTTTTCTACTGAATTCGTATCTAAAAAGCCTAATTAATTAGTTAACAAATCAATTATTATTACAAGTATTCAAATAGGATCAGGCCTCAAGTCCACAATTTAAACAAGTAAAATGGGATTTTCAGCACGTTGGGCCTCAAAGCAGTCCAGGGGCATGAAGTATTATTTCAGTTTGCTTAAACAAGACGTTCAGGGCTTTGGGCCCCAAACGAACCCAATACAAAGGTAATACAAACTGGGATTTGGGCCAAGTCTGCACAGGCCCTCAGCCTAGCGAAATTGAATGGTTTGAGGCGGGCCCGTATATATTCAAAGCAGTGGTTGTGTAACTGGGCCAGATTAGGCCCAAACCTACGGCCTGGAGAGTCTAGGCATGGCTGCTAACCGGATTGAGATTTGATTTATTACGTCGACCAGTTCTGATGTCAATAGTGATTCAATCTATAGGCTAACCTCAAGACCTAACTTTTGATGCATCTGAAACATGAACATGAACTTAAGAGAATGACTAACAATGGACGCTTGAGATATGATTTCACATACAAATAGAGCTGATGCGTCTTATT
>MU766473.1:0-16320 GCA_026770625.1 Nicotiana glauca
AGGAGTAGCTGGTTGACCTCTCCCTGTCTGGCCTCCACCTCTGGATCGGCCTCTACCACTCTGCCCTCCACCTCTGGATGACTGGGACGCTGGTGCTAGAGTCGTGGGCTGCTGCCCCTGCTGAACAACCTTGCCCCTAAGCCTGGGGCAATATCTCCTCATGTGGCCTGGATCGCCACACTCAAATCAATGTGGCGCGGCGGCCTGCTGTCCTGATGACTATCCCTGGTGGCTCGTGGATCCCGTGGGAGGAGCCTGAATAGCCGGTGGACGATATGAAGTCTCCGGCATAGCACGGAAGTAGGGACCAGAAGAACCCTGGGGACCTTAATACCCACTGGTAGAACCCTGAATAGCTGGCAGGCAGTAGGAACTCTCTGGCATGGCACTGAAATAGGGGCGTACTGGAGCACCCCGGGCGGGAGGTGGTGGTGCTGAAGATGGGGGCCTACTGGGCTGTCCCCTCCCAAACTGGCCTCTACCCCTAGCTGGGGCACCTCTGAACTCTCCAAGGAATCTGGATCTCTTGTCCTGCTGCATCTGCTCCCTACCCCTCTGATGATAACCCACAATCCGGCGAGCAATCTCGACCACAAGTTGATACTCTGTACCCTCTCTACCTCTCGGGCCATCCCCGATCAAATACTGGGCTGCAATCCAACAACAAACCTCTGCACTCTCTCTGCATCTTTCGGAAGTATCATGAGTGCATGGCGTGATAACTCAGAAAACCTCGCCTCATAGTCGGACACAGACATCTGACCCTGCTCAAGGTGCTTAAACTGATACCGCAGCTCTTCCCTCTCAGAGGGCGGAATATACCTGTCCAGAAACAACTGCACAAACTGACCCCAAGTGATGGGAGGTGAACCAGCGGGCCTGCCGAGAATATAAGACTGCCACCATCTGCGGGCCCTGCCCTCAAGCTGAAAAGTAGTGAAGTCAACTCCATGTGACTCCAATATCCTCATAGCGTGCAGTCTGTCCCTGCACCTGTCAATGAAATCCTGAGCGTCCTCATGGCGCTCGCCTCCGAAGACTGGGGGGTGAAGTCTGGTCCATCTGTCTAGTAGCTTCTGCGGATCGTACTCCCCAGCTGGCCTAGGCTGGGGTACAGCCGCAGCAACTGGCTGAATCCCCTCTGCGGGTTGGGCACCCGGAGTATAATATACTGCTGCTGCCTGAACTGGAGCCTGAGCAGTAGGGGTCTGTGCTCCCCCTCCTTCCTGCGAAGCTGCTGGATCTGCTGGAAATAAACCAGCCTGAGTCATGGTGTCCATGAACCGAAGCATACGGCCCATGACCTCCTGGAATCTCGGCGCAGTCATGAAATCCACCGGAGTAGGCACAGCTGCGGGCGCCTCGCCCTGCTCCTCAGTAGTGGGATCCCCCACAGGGTCTGCTGGTGGTGCATCAGGAATAGCTCTGGGACGCCCTCGTCCCCTACCACGGGCCGGTGCCCTCCCCCGGCCTCTACCTCGGCCTCTGGCAACGGGGGGAGCAGCTCCTCCCGGGTCCGGAATGTCGGCGGTACGAGTCCTCACCATCTGTGAGAGAATAAAAGAGGAAACTTAGTACACTGACCCTTGCACGATGAAGAATGAATAAAGAGTAGTCTTTCCTAACACCCTATAGCCTCTCGAAGATAAATACAGACGTCTCCGTACCGATCTACAAGACTCTATTAGGTTTGCCCGTAACTTGTGAGACCTACGTGAACCTAGTGCTCTGATACCATGTTGTCACGACCCATTTTGCCTAACTAGGTCATGATGGCGCCTAACACCACAGTTAGGCCAGCCAACTGCGGAAGTTTTGATTAAGTCTCGATTATTAATTAGCCAACCAAATATACTAGTGTTTTCAAGTAAATAAAAGAAACTAGCAAGATCATACAGTGCTGATATAGTCATACAACCCCAAAATAATTGTTCTCTACAGTGTGTGCCAGAACCCGGTGTCACTAGCTACGGGCGACCAGTAGAGTATAAACAAAAATATACAAAACACTGTCCTACTGTCTGAATCAAAATAGACAGAAAATCATAAATACAGGAAAAGGACTCCTTCGGCTGCGAATCGGCATGAGGGAGAAGGCAGCTCACCGTAGAAGTCCCAGAAAGTGCTCACTGATATGCACCCGAGTGATGTCCGGATCCACCTGCCTCAAACCCTGTACATTTAAGTACAGAAGCGTAGCATGAGTACGTAAACAACGTGTACTCAGTAAGTATCCCGTCTAATCTCGAAGAAGTAGAGACGAGAGGTCGACTCGATACTTACTAAGGTCAACTAGTATATATATAAATACACAAGTGTGAATATAGCATGATTAAACAAAGAATTTTACAAGTAATGGCAGGTTGTAGCATGTAGTGTAAGTCCAGAATACTTCAACATCAAATTTATCATTTATCAAGTGAAACAGTGGCAAAATGAAGCATATATATAAGCTCTTCCACAATTAACATGCGCACATAATACCGAGGCGACGGCCCGAACCAACATAAATAAATGTGCACTTGCCGAGGGTCGACGGCGCGCCTATAGATGCATCTATTCATACCGAGGCGATCGGCCCGATCCACAATTAAGGATAATATATATATCAAGTTCACATCAAATGACACGTAAGTAGGCAAGATATCAAATCAACACAATTCAATTTATAGAAATAAACTCATATTCTCCTTTTTAAGTCTCTAATAAATGCTAGGTGTTCAAGTCAACAATGTACCATAAGAACATATTTAATAGGCATGATATAGGTCCTAAGCTCCCCGGACATCTAATATAGTAGCCGCTACGCACGGGCTCTCGTCACATAACGCGTGCGTAGTCCCCGCATTTAGCAACAAATACTCAACACGAAACCTAGGGGGACAATTCCCTCTTACAAGGTTAGAAAGGAGACTCACCTCGCTCCGAAGCGCGCCTTCAACCACAAGACTAGGCTCCAAGCTCAATTCGAAGCCGAACAAGCACCAACTAGTTTAAATAAGGCAAGAGCTAATCAATAATTGCTCACAAGGTTGAATTCTAGCTAATTAAATGATTTCCCAACCTTTCCCGCAAGTTTACTAAATTCTGACCCCCGGGCCCACGTGCCCAAATTCCGAGATTTTTCGAGGAAATTATTCTCTATAACCTAAGGATTACTAATATGTAAATTTTAGTTCATAACGCAACTAATTAGGTGGTTAAATCATAGTTTTTCTAAAACCCTAGGTCTAGCCCAAATCCCTTGATTTTACCCAATCCTTGGTGTTAAATCTACCCTATGTTTATGTATTTGAACTAAAAATGAGTGGGGATTACTTACCTCAAAATGTTATGCTGAACCTCCCCTTTTTGAATCACCAAAATCGCCCTAGAGTTGAGAGAGATATGGGGGAAATGGGCTTAAGATCGAATTAAATGATACACTGACCCCCTGTGATTTCCGCTTCTGCGGAAGAAATCCCGCTTCTACGGGTTCCGCTTCAGCGGACATAGGACCGCTTTTGCAGAAATGGGACAAAGAGACTGGGCCGCTTCTGCGGTCCAGA
Source organism: Nicotiana glauca (assembly GCA_026770625.1). NCBI lineage: Eukaryota > Viridiplantae > Streptophyta > Magnoliopsida > Solanales > Solanaceae > Nicotiana > Nicotiana glauca. Next base: position 3,549 of record MU766473.1, read on the forward strand.
ACTCGCTTCTGCGAGTCCGCATAAGCGGAAATAGAACCGCTTCTGCAGTTTGGGCGAACCGCTTCTGCGGTCTTGGGGTCCGCTTCTGCGGTTTCCCCTGGGCCTGGCCCCTTCCGCTTCCGCGATCACAGGACCGCTTCTGCGGTCTCGCTTCTGCGGTCCAAGAGCCGCAGAAGCGGTTATGACAGAAGCAGCAGATGTTGCCTCTTTTCAATTTCTAGCTTCGCTCGAACCTCGACCATTTGACGCTCGGGGCTCCCGAGCCCCGCCTGAACATACCGACAAGTCTGAAATCACGAGGCGGACCTAGTCGAACCTTCGGAACACCCAAAACATTATTAAATCACGGAATGGGACCCCAAAACCAATTAATCGAATCTAATGAACTTCAAGTTCTAAATTTTCTACCAACGGGTCAAAACGCCCTTAAACTACCCGGATTGACGCCAAACTTTACGGGTAAGTCTTATATGATATTTCGGACTCGTACCAAGTGTCGGAATCGAAATCCGACCCCGATACCTATAAAAACAATAATTTCTTAGTTTATTTAATTCTTTGAAACTTAACTTAACAATTTTTACGAAAAATTCCATTACTCGGGCTAGGGACCTCGGAATTCGATTCCGGGAATACGACCATGTCCCATATTTTTCCACGGACCCTCAGAAATTGCCGATCGCAATTCCGGGTCCGTTTTCCAAAAATATTGACCGAAGTCAAACTTGGCCTTTTTTGAAGATATTAAATGAAGCGAATAGGCTTATTCTTGCCCGAAATTCTTCTAACTTCCGAACCACCCGCCCCCGCAAGTCATAATTCAGCTAAAGCAAATGCGAAAAGGATTATTTAAGGGAACGGGGTTCGAAAATGCAAAATGACCAGTCGGGTCGTTACAAAGGATGAGTGGAAATTACTTACCTTACGATGCTATGTTGAAATCCTCTCTTTGGAAGCCCCCAAATCGCCCAAGTGTGGAGTAGAAATGAAATAAATGGCCTTTGAGTTCGAATTAAATGAACTCACTGCCCAGCGATTTTTGCTTCTGCGGTGCGATGACCGCTTTTGCGAAAACCACTTCTGCGGACCGGGGCTCGCATCTACGACTTTGGCCCAATATGTCTGGACCGCTTCTGCGGTTTGGGTCCCGCTTCTGCGGAACCGCTTCAGCAGATTCGAAGCCGCTTCTGTAGAGCTGGCCTAAGGCGACTGGACCGCTTCTGCGGTCTTGAGACCGCTTTTGCGGAACCGCTCCTGCGGTTTTGAAGCCGCTTCTGCGGTTTCCCTTGGCCTGTCCATTGGCCACTTCTGTGATGGTTTGACCGCATCTGGGGTCCTAGAACCACAGATGTAGTTATGACAAAAGCAGCAAACCTTCAGCTATTCTTCAACTTTCCTACTTCGCTCGAACCTCGCTCGTTTGACGCTGGGGGCCCCCGAGCCCCACCCGAACATACTGACAAGTCTGAAATCACGATGAAGACCTACTCAAACCCTCGGAACACTCAAAACAATGCTAAATCTTGGAATCATCCCCTAAAACCAAATGAATCAAACTATTAAACTTCAAGTTCCTAATTCCCTTCTAACGGGTCAAAACGCCCTTAAACTACTCGGATTGATACCAAATTTTACGAGCAAGTCTTAAATAACATTACGGACGTGTACCAAGCTTCGGAACCAAAATCCAAGCCTGATACATAGGGAATCAATGAATACTTAATTTTTTTAATTCTTTAAAACTTCAATTTAACAATTTTAAATAAATATTCATTACTCGGGCTAGGGACCTCAGAATTCGATTCCGGACATACGCCTAGGTCCCATATTTTTTTACGGACCCTCCGGGACCGTCAAATCACGAATCCAAGTACGTTTCCCCAAAAAGTTGACCGAGGTCAAACTTGGTCTTTTAAGAGAATCTCAAAGGAACTAATGAACATATTTAACTCAAAACTCTTCCAACTCCCGAACCAACCATCCTCGCAAGTTATGAATTAGCTAAAGCAAGCGTGGGATGTTTTATTTAAGGGAACAGGGTCCTAAAATACAAAATGACCAGTCGGTTCATAACATCTTCACTTTCATCAACATCTACAATTCTTATGCAATACTAATTAGTTAAATATTAAGAACAATTAAATTTTTAAAACTAATTAATATTTTAAGAGTTTGATTTTTTAATATGATGAGCTTAATAAACTTTAATTTTGGGATACTCTCTTCTCACTACTAGAAATTCGGCAAAAACCGACCAAGAAAAACCGACCAACTTTGGTCGGTTTTCTTTGGCGCAAAAATGCGGGAAACTATTTTTGAGTCCCGCAAAATTTATTTTTCAAGAAACCAACCAACTTTGGTCGGTTTTTGCAATTAAAATAAATAAAAATTAATATTAAAAAAGCGACCAACTTTGGTCGGTAAATTCGGCCGGTTATTTTAAAAAACTGACCAACTTTGGTTGGTTATTTTCGTGCGAAAATACAATTAAAGAGTATAAATTAAAAAAAGATAATCTTAAAATAAAATGTACCAATGGTCTAGAGGTAGAATAGTATCCTGCCGTAGTACACACCCCGGTTCGATTCCCAGACGGTGAATCTTTTGATGATATAATTAAAATACCGACCAACTTTGGTTGTTTTTTTTCTTTTTTTGCAATATTTTTTTTGAATTTAATTTACCAACCAACGTTAGTCAGTAATTTACGACTAACTTTGGTCGGTATATTAAAACGACCATCAAAATACCATCCAAGTGTATTTGGTCGCGTTTTGGTCGCTAATTGGCTATAAGCGACCAAAGTTGGTCGGTTTTTTTGGTCGGTATTTACCGAATTTCTAATAGTGTCCTGATATTTTTTGTGTAATCTAATTTTTATATTTTATATAATTTAAATACATATTTTTATGGGATTTTTAAATTCCTATGCCATATAGTAACTATATTACTTCAATGCTTAACTTTTAATATATTACCTTTTATATACCTAATTATCATTTATATACGCTTTAGATGTTTCAATGGTATTAATTAGTCTCCTAATTTAACTCTATCGTATATCCCCCCCCCTCCCCCGAGTTTCTGTCTAAATCCACCCTCTCACCCACGTATCAAATCACACCCCACGATTTTCTCTTCAATCACCCACTATTTCCTCTTCTAAAACCAGCGAAAATCTATAACCCCTCCACCATTGACAACAATTAAAAAGTTTTGAAGCTTTGAATTCGTATTTGGGTTTTCAAAAGACATTGTTTGTTTGGATTGGATGTTGTTGCAAAGAATTGAGAATTCTCTCTACGTCTCTCTCTATTTCTCAATCCCAAATTTCAATAATATAAAGCAAAGGAAAAGAGAGCAGCAACTCCACCATTGACAATCATTAAAAAGATTTGAAGCTTTTAATTCAAATTTGGATTTTCAAAAATCATTATTTGTTTGGATTGGGTGTTGTTACAAATAATTGAGAATATGGTTTGGAGTTTATATCTCAATTTTGAGGAGTTTTGGAGAAGATTAAAGTTGGTTTTGACTGAATTTCAGATTGAAACTCGAAGAAGAAGAAGAAGACACTACATACATTATATTGCAGAAATTGTAATAAAATTATAGAAAAATTGTATTATGTTGTTTATTTAGTTTTCTTTTATTCATCTAACTATTGTATGAAAGTTGAACATTATTGAATAAAAATTATATTTAAGTTGTATGATATTGTAGTTGTATATAACTGAGTAAATATAATGTATGAAAATTGTATATAAGTTGTATAATATATAATTAGTTGTATAAAATTTATTTTTACTATGAATAAATCAGATACAAAATATAAAAAAGACATATTGTATAAAATTTATATTTAAGTTGTATGTTATTGTAGTGGTATTTAATTGGGTAGAAAAAATGTGTGAAAGTTGTAGATAAGTTGTACATAAATTATATAATATACAAAAGACATATTGTATAAAATTTGTATAAAAATTATGCTTAAGTGTTATTATATTGTAGTTATATATAACTGGTTAGAAATAATGTATAAAAGTTGTAGATAAGTTGTATAATATATAATTAGTTGTATGAAATTTATTTTTACTATGTATAAATTAGATACAAAAGATATATTTTATAAAATTATATAAAAATTATATTTGTGTAATAAGGAATAGTGTCAAGAACAGAGAAGTGGTTGAATCTGAAGCCATTTTCATCGATTTTCTTATAAAATTGAAACTTCTTTTGTAAACATTTAAAAGGCTGTTACTGATTTTTTACTTGTTTATTTATAGAGAAAATATGAAGATGTGAACAGACTAATTTTAAGTATGAAATTGAGGCGCTGCATATTTGATGATTGGTATTATAATATAATTCGATAATTTATCCCTATTAGTGTTGCTGAGTTGCCATTGAGAAGAAAACTGAACATCTCAATATATGATCTAGATAAAACAAATATATACCAGATGCAAATTATTTTGGTAAATATTTCTTTAAGTAGAAAAGCAATTATATTGACTATTTACATAGAATGAATATTTTCAGTAGGGGAACGAAAATACCACATGATAATTGATAGTAGTATTATGTAGGACAATGCGTAAGCAAATGAGAAACAGAGTATTTTTGAAAAACAGAGATTAGAAATAGTGAGAGAAACGGGCTTAATTAATAGCGAGATTTGTATTGAAGAAAATCTGGAAGAATCCTTAGTATCCCAAATTCGCGCGCCTATAAAAGGAATTATATATCTAAAAGGACTCTGTTTTAAATGAGTTGTTCAAATTTTGTAAAATAAATATGTCCAGGTCGGGCAATATGCTAATCATGGACATTTTTGATAGTTTCGTATATGGTATGGGAATGAAAAAATTCCAATTTTTATTAGGTCCATGGGTTGGCCTAGCCAGCCTCAGTTAAGCCTAACGGGCCACGGGCTTACTCGGGTCAAACTTAAAAGCCGCGTTTTCAAATGGGCTCCAAAAATTCTGGTCCAAGTCTGCTAATTCAGGGGTTGGACCGGCTAGCGCAACGGGCCAAGTCCATATTGATAGCTCCGGTGGTATTTAAGAATAACTAAGAATAATGCAACACATGCACAAATCTTATTATATGTGTATATGAGAGAAGAGTCCTTGATTTGCAAGAAATTATGAAAAAGAATAAAACTGCACTCTAAATAGGTAAAATGTAAGGTAGCAAGGTAAAGTAAAGCTTATCCATATTCAAAAGCCTTCTAGTATGGGCATGTTTCAAAGTTTTCATATGAGAGTTAACATTTGAGCAACTAAATACTTCAAGTTGGTTGCTTTGTGTAAAAATAATTTGCAGGCTTGTTCCAGCAAAGACTGGTAATTTACGAAATTTGCAGCAATTGCATTTGGAGAACAACGGCATTACGGCATTTGGAGATTTCAAATTGGAGATCATATACATGCATTAGCGGAGGTCCGGAGGACAGTCTAGAGATTTTCGTATTATTCAGAGATTTCATTAATTCAGAAAGAAGAAATTTTAGTTTTGAAAAATTAATCACTAGAGAAGAAGAAGAATACAATGAGATACTTAGCACTAGGAGCGATGACGGCATGGAGCTCATTGAACATCAATCAACATTACCAATTCTAACAGAATGCCCGAGAGATATTATTGATAAGTTACAAAGAAGCTATATAAGGGCTTACAAATATTAATATGATAATTTGTAATTGGCTACTTCTACTAAGGCCTAGTTCAAAAGAATAAAAGGTTTTTTTATGAATTGTCTTAGTTACTTAATACTAAGAATTATATTTGTATTTGCGATTTGAAAGTTCTATTAATAAAATAAAAGGCTTTAAGTGTTTAATTTTTTATGAATTGTCTTAGTTACTTAATACTTTGAAATTATATTAAATAAATTATAACTCTATTATAAATTTATAATTACTAGAATATTTCATTACTAGTCTTTTATTTTAATATTTTATAATTCTTTACTTAGTTTTCTAATTTCGTTTTAACATTTACGTTTGTTAAATAAGTCAAAAAACTAGCCGTTGCAAATTTTAAAAACTTAGTTATTTTCAAAAAAACTAGACGTTTTTAAAAAAAATACACTTAAGGCCCACGAACCCGTCCCGTCCCGTTTGTTAGCGGGACGGGATGGGACGATCGTTTTATCCCTTTTGTCCCGTCTTGTCCTGCCACCGTCCCGCTTAAATATCATCCCGTCCCGTCTCGTCCCGTTAATTTTATCCCGTCCCGTTGGACAGCCATACGCAGCATAGGGAACATGACATCGCTATGATACTTAATATTTAATGAATTAAGTGGTACTTAATATTATATGAAGTAAGTGGTTCCATAGCGGAAGAGCTCTCCAATATCTCTACGCTCACGTGCATCCAATAACCTTTTGGGTAGTCTTCAATCTGCTTTAAGCTACTGCAAACAAATCTACGTTTTCTGAATCTAGGTGATGGAGTTATACCCAGCTCAATCTCCAATTCGTTAAATCTAAAGGAATTACACCTTAACGGTAACAGATTCAATGGCCCGCTTCCCAACTCTTGGGGGAATTTGAGACATCATGAACGTTTGAGGTTGTTCGGAAACAACTTATCATCTACACACCTAAGTATCTAAACTTCTTTGGTGAACTGCACATCTTTGACAGTGTGATATCGGATAATCCTCTTAATGATGTTCTTCGAGATTCCATAGGCAATCTCTCCGCTTCTCTTGTACTACTATTTAATTTAGAGGAAACTGAAATTAAGGGAGAAATACCATTAGGCATTGGTAATTTAAGTAACGTAAACACTTAGTTCCCATTCGGCAATGACTTGACTGGATCAGTGCATAGAAAATTATGTGATTTTCAGAGTCTTCAAGTTTTATGGCTTGATCAGAATAGCTTAACTGGACCCTTCCCGGAGTGCCTTTGCAAATTGACTTAATCGGGCTGGGTTGATTTGTCTTATAATAAAATATCGGGTCCAATACCATATTGCATTGGCAATACTACCTCTTTGAGGCATATTTACCTAAAGTCAAATAGGCTCACTGACATACCCATACCCATGATGGAGCCTCAAAGATCTTGTAGAGCTTGACTTCTCCAATAATTCTTTGGTTGGGTCTTACCTCCAGATTTCGGAAATTTGAATGACCTAAGGCGATCTCCAACCTTTACCCATTTTTTGTCTCCAAAATGGGGATTTCTCCATTTTGGGGACAACTTACTCCAACCATTCCCCCATTTTTTCCACCAAACTTTTCTCTCTCTTCTATATTATATTATTATCTTTCATTTCAATATTATTTTTTTTAATTTCAATTAAACAAATTTCATCTTTTATTTTTATTAATTTGTAATTTCTATAATTAAAATAATTTCATAAAATTTTATATAATATAATTTGTAAGCAATTATTATAGATTAATTAATAATTTAAATAAAAGAGAAATCATTGCGATACAAGATTAACTAAATACATATTACATTACGACAATTTTAATAAATTTTCATTTAATGTATTTTCGATCTCCATTTTTTAATTTTAGCAACATATAATATTTTATATTCGCACCTTTCAATTTTAGCAACATCTAATATATTATATTTGCACCATTCATTTTTTGAGATAATTATATATTTTTTGTACAATTATAACTTATAATAAAATTAACTTATAATTTTACATAAAAATAATAAATGCACGAAAATTAATTTATCAAAATTATACACCAAAGTTAAGATATAATATTAATATTATAAAAATATTACATAAACATAATTAAGTGTATATAAAGAGATAGAATAAAAGATTAATAATAAAATAATAATAATAAAAAGTTATGAATAGTAATGGGGGAGATGAATAGTGTACCCCTATATTTGAAGGAACACTATTCATCCCCCATTTTGGGGATAAAAATGGGGACGGTTGGAGTAAAATTTTCCCAAAAATTGCCCCCATTATGTGGGATGGGGGCAAAGTTGGAAATGCCCTAATAATAGTAGATTTGTCGAGGAATCACCTTTCAGGAAGTATTCCAACCATGGTTGGAGACTTGCATAAATTAATTTATCTTTCTTTGGTTTTCAATGAGTTACAATGATCTATTCCTGAGTCACTCAGAAAAATGATAAGTTTGAAATTGGCGGATCTATCCAACAACATTCTCTCAGTTATGATTCCAAAATCATTAGAGGCACTTTCGCACCTGAAGGATTTCAATGTGTCATTCAATAAATTAGAAGGTGAAATCCCAAGTAAAGGACCTTTTCTCAATTTCACCTCCCTATCGTTTATGGGAAATGACGAGTTATGTAGTGGTTTCCTTTTCCGAACTTGTAAGGCTAGGCATGTTCATCACTCATGGAGAAGCAGATTTCTGCTGATTGTACTTGTCCCATTGGAGGTTTCATTAATGGGACTTAGCTCAATTGTTGTGTTCATGTTCAGGAGACGTAGAAATGTTCCAACCAAAGTCGAATCTTTACCTGCAACAACGATACTAGCCAGGATTTCATATATTGAAATCGAAAAGGCAACTCAGGGGTTCGACCAATGCAACTTGCTAACACAAGGCAATACACTCTGAGAAACACAACTAATTGACATCGAAAGAAATTTCTTCCAGCTTCTCAAACAATGCGGTACACTCTGAGAAAGACCATGAGTTCCGCAAAATCTTGTCGGACCCTATCTACTGAACAGTAGACTTCACACAAGACCCGGCTCTGTTACTTTTTTCCTAAAGTCTTTTTCGAAACAAATGCTGATATGCAAAAAGAAAAGGATGTTGTAGTAGAACTATTTTGCAGTAATGGGTGCACAATTAGCCATTAGGGCCGGGATGAATGCACTGTAGAAGCTACGCGTTCGGCAACACTGCTTTGGCTTAGACCCTGTATATGTATTACGAAATCTACTAGACCATGTAACTCAAACAGTTAGTGGGTCCTGTGACATTGCAAACCTTTAAATTTTGGATCCGCCCTTAACTAAGGCATCACTTTAAAATGGTGACATTACATAATGCTTTAATTTCCATGAATATGTTGATCTTTTATAAGAGATATACAACAATAGGGGGAAATTTACTTACTGCTGCAAAACTGAGGCAATTAGTTCAGCTGGCAAGTTTAAAAGCATCAATGAACAGACCATAAGTAAAACCCATCTTGAAGTTGTTCAAAAGAGCAAATGGAAAAGTCACTTTAGGCCGACTGTAATAGAAGCGCGTCACATACTCAGTAATTAAGACGCAGACTACAGCAGCAATGACATCATTGACTCCTAAAGCACCAAAAGATAGAGAAATTGTCTGAGCCACATAAAATCCACCCAGCAATGATATACCTCCAAATAGAGCCTTCCTTGATGGGCTCTTAAAATAATTTCTTGAAATCTCAGGCACGACACGAATAATATCAACCAGTCGCCGAGGCGCTCCGTCATTATCTTGCAAAGCCTCAACTCTGAATAATGGTCTCAGAATAAATGCCTCATTTGCCCTAGTTAAAGTCCCAATTTTGCGACTAATAATGCCATATCTGATAAGGGTTGCTGGAGATGTGAAAGCCAGAGAATATACCATTTTTTATATCTTCTCTGCAATTAAATGAGTCAGCAACTACAAGGCATAAGAACAGGAAACCCAATCCTCTAATAAATTGAAAGGAATTTTAGATTCAGATACACCTAAAAAACTTTTGTTTTCCTTAAATGCCCCCGACAAAGACGCTAGCAGCACTTTAACTAGAGGAGTTTTTTGTCTTTTCAGAAAAAAAAAAGACAACCCGGCTATGGATCTTCCCCTTCTTTCAGGTACCTTTGTTCAACAAAAACGATGGATTCTTTCTTCACGATTCCAAAACGATTTTCACAAGAAGATTAATTTGAAGGGAAGTTTATTCTTAGAATTTTTTGAGTTGTACATGGCTGATGTGAATATTCACTCTTCTTCGTGATTTAACTTTTAGGTCTGAGTCAGAGGCGGATTGAATTGGAGGTGGCAGGTACCATATTTTCTTTAATACATTGACTATAGTGTTTGTTAGAAATGTACATTCGGTCTTCCAAGTTTACTTAAGTCAACTTAATAGGTTTTTTTGTTTATAAATATGAGAATTACATATTTTACATATCAAAAAACAAATAGAATCAATATTTTGTACAGTATATCACATTTCTATTATTAATAATACAAGTAAAATCAATATTTTCATAAGTGGAATTATATTCTTTCTTATAAATTAAAAATAAATTTGCACATGTAAAGTTAATAGTAACATTTTTTATTTAGAGAATCACACCGTCTCTATTAAAGAAAATAATTTCACAAGTAAAATAACATATTGGATAAGAGAACTACACCAATTCAGAATAACAAAAATAATAAAATTATCTTCAATAGTTAAACAACACTCCATAAGTAAACGTAAATTTCGATAATTTACAAAGTCCCCAAAACTCAAAACCAAAAATTTTATGTTTTTTTTGTACAATACGTATGGAATTTTCATTACAATTTAAAACTAAACAATTTTAAACTTACACAACCATGGACAAGTACAAAATTATGATATGGTAAAAAAAATAAATTATAAAAAATAAATTTGATCTCAATCTAAACTTCTCATCGAGACCCAAGTTTATCAGTTTTAAAAGAAAAATACTTAGATATTTGAGATTAAGAGCAATGAGACTTTTATTTACCCACACCGAGTATTTATACCAAATTGTACTAATTTACCATGTCTACGTCATATTCTTTGAGTGCAGTCCTTCCCGGACATGTGTGAACAAAAGATGCTTTGTGCATCGGACTGTCCCTCCTTTTTTTGCATGGTTAAGTGATAAAATTAGTATGAGAATATATATTAATTAATTATAGTTTAGTGTTAAATATTTCTTTAGATACACATGTCGTATATTTATTGAATTGGTGTAACAACCGGTACAGATAAGCATTTACCCTGGAACATGAGCCCTACCTGCAATCAAACCTTGCAAAACATCCTTACAATCATGGCATGTCTAATTTGAAACTGCGGGTGGCAAAATTAACTATTTAACTTTGTTTAAGAAAATTTCAGCACACGTATATAAAAAATTTTGCCAACCTAATGGGTGTCATGCCACCCACACCTAGAAGGGTGGATTCGCCACTGGTCTGAGTTATTGCTCGTAAACACCTTCTATAATTTGTCATGTATTTCTTAAGGGTATAGCCAGGGTAAATATATTCATATCAAAACCAAATAAATTCATTATGGTTAAGTGATTTAATAAAGTAATAATATGCACTAGTTAACCATGAAAGTAATAAATTAATTCATGATTCTAATAATTTGATGCAATGAACGTGAGGTGCAAGTAAGTTTTTATCGAGTAACAAGTGTTTAGTGAACTTAATTAGTAAGTTTATCATTTTATATTTTTTGTTTGTATATTATAGCCTTTTTGCGTGCTACTTCCGGTCCATAGTATACGCCTTTAAGTTTTTTATCACGCCGCTTAAAAAAGATATTTACTATCTGAATCATCACAAAAATACTTTTCTAAGCTACTTTTTATCTCTTCTTAAGCATATCACTTAATTAACACTCCACTACTTCGAACATTAGAGGTAGATCATTTGAAGGGAAAAAAGTAATAAATGTCTTATTATTTTTTTGAACTATCAAGTATTTGAATACAAATTCAATTGACTAAAAAGCCTAATAATTGGGACCGAATGAAGTCATATTTTTAAACAGAATAATAAGCTATACGTACGAGATATTACTAACAAATATTCAAAGCACAAGTAGCAAACATGACATGTGAAAAATGATCAGTAAGATTATTCTCGGTTAAGCTTTATTTATATTGGTTTTCCATTAGCGTTTTCTTTTTTCTTTTTTGCTCGACTAACTATTAATTGGATTAATACAATCAATCTGATAATCATTTATCTAAATAGTAAAAAAGTTGAAATACAAAACAAACGTGTCTGGTGGTCATCTATTCCTCACCGATTAGTCGAGCTCTTTTAATATTTATACTCAAGCATGGTCAAGTATCTTGGGACTATTATTCAAGGCAATGGGGAAATTGACGAGGATGTTATTCATCATGTTGGAGCGGTGTCAATGAGATGGAGTACCGCCTCGAAGGTTTTGTTATGATAAGAATGTGCCACCTGGACTTAAGAGAAAGTTTTATAAAGGGGTGGTTAAACCGACTATGTTATACAGGGCTGAGTGTTGGCCCGCCAAGAAGTCCCATGTCCAGAAGATGAAAGCAGCTGCAATGAGGATGTTGAGATGGATGTGTGGGCATTCCAGAATAGACGGGATTAGGAATGAAGTTATTAGGGACAAAAACGGAGTGGCATTTGTGGAGGACAAGTTGCGGGAATTGAGGCTGGGATGGTCTAGGCATGTGAAGAGGAGAGACATAGATGCTCTGGTTAAGAGGAGTGAGCGGTTGTCCATGGCAGGTCTGAAGAAGGGAAGAGGTAGGCCTAAGAAGTAAGGGTTGTAGGTGATAGATTATAATAAGCAGCGGAAGCAATCCCAGTATCAAAATCACATGTAATCTAGACAACTAGCATAAACAGGATTTCACGGGTTACCTCTTGAAGCGTGAACATATCTCTTCTACCACATGAGCCTTCAGTCCATAACTTCTCAATGGAATCTCCATCAACCCCACAATCGTGATCCTCGAACGTTCCACGTTCTTCTACTGTGTTACCCAAATAATACCGGAAATAGCAATTTCGTGTGGGC
>MU766473.1:17828-51151 GCA_026770625.1 Nicotiana glauca
TTCAATACATACAAAATGTACTAGCACAAGAAGTTGGAATTAAACCATTCCCATGATCAAGATAAATTATATTTAATCTTGTGCTACAATCATTCCTGATAGTTTGTCCAATTCCATCATTAGATTGTGAACTCAAACTTTATACTTATAAGAACCGATGATTTAATCTTCCATGTATAAGTTAAACTCTACACATTAAATCATCTACTATATAAGCAAATGACACAGACTAATATATGATCTATTTAAAACTTTTTTAAAACTGAATAAATAATTATTTCATAATAAATACTATATCAAAACCAAACCCATGGTTAATAGTATATATCCCAACAGTAGGTTCACAGATAATAGTGTGTTCCTCCTAGGCTTACCAGTAGTACTAGGATTATTTTTGTAATTTCTTAGTTATGTTCTTTATTATTACATATTGTGTTATTTTCGCCCATTATCATGTTAAATTGTTGTTATTATTGTTTGCTACTTGATTGCTTTATCTCCGTTGTTCCTTGAGCCTAGGGTCTATTGGAAACAATCTCTCTATTACTATAAGGTAGGGGTAAAATTTGTGTACACACTACCCTCTGCAGACCCCATTTATGAAATTATATTGGTTTTTTATTGTTGTTGTTGACTCGAGCATAGTTAAGCAGTCCAAATTTCTATCGCAACATCCTCCATATTTTCTCTATCTTATGGTAATTCTGTAGTACTTTTCTACTTTCAATATGTAGGTTTCATTCAGATGGAAATATTTGAATTTAAGAGAAGATTTCTGATGTTTTATACTTCATCACCACACAAGAAGGGGGATGATTTGTGTGGTGTTTTATTTTTTGCATGCACAGATTATAGAAGGACCTAGTTCTTCTATGTGTTCCTTATACTACTGTTGCGGAATAATAAATATAAAAAGTAAAAATACAAATATTTTTACGTGTAAAACACCTAGCTCAAAAAGTGAAAAAACCACGATCTACTAACCCAGTAAGATTTTTTCCAACACTTCACTAATTAAATCACTGAGCCAAAAACAATGTTTACAAAACTCTTGTAAGCTTAAGGATTACCTCTAACCATTTGTAGCAACCAGCCTCAGATTGTTGTGAAAATGTCAAGTTAACTCTAACGTGAACACTTTACTTAGAGTACCTAGTACAATTTGCTTCTAAGAAAGATGAATGGTACAACTCAAAAGCCCTACTACAATTGAACTGGAATAAAAGACAAACATTTGGAACTGGTTCTTCTATCTGGTTCATGTAGATTGAGGTTCGCACACTTGAATCACACAGGAATTTCTTGCAAAATGCCTTGCTATTTTGCTCTCAACTCTCGTTTAACTCCAGCATTTGTGCGTACCTGTAAAATAAGAACATCCTGAAATATATAAAGTTAGTAGAATATGATTAACTAGAGTTATAATGTTATACTCTTCCATGGTTGAAGAGTTCTAGTTATCTTCAACTTCTAACTCCTACCTTATTTAGGATAGAACTCTCTACGAGTAAGGAGTCCTTCTCCTTAACAATTATGCAACATTTTCGTTCAGGAGATATCAGACATAATTACTTAAGCTTATCTCCTTCACTTGCATACCTTGTGCTTGAATCTGCCTGTGTTGTGTACATTGTGTATGGATATGGTTCATGCTTGAGTTCCTTTGTCAATCATCAAAATAAAGTTACTTAGGCCAACAAATTCTCCCATTTTTGATGATGATAAACTCTGTACTTTTTATAACTATGAGACTTATTTTAACTCAGCTCAACATCAACACAATGTTAGAACACTCTTTATTTTAAAGTCACAAATCATCAAGTACCGGGTTTATTAGGTTATAAACATCACAGTCTAATGTAAAAATCACAACCTATCTTTTCCCTTTTGGCATCATAAAAAATTTGAATTATTACGTTAGATAACCAGATTTTATTAGATCTTACTCATGGTCATTTAGGCAACTTCAAATGCAAAAATGGAGTTAAGTATCACTTATAAATCTAAAGATATTAGCCATCTAAGAAACATCAACAAACAATTAGAGCATAATCAGTTGATTAGCATTGATAAGAGTCATCTACAAAACATAGAAAGAAATAACAGTATTGCACCTTGAGCAAAAAGAACAAAAAAAGGAAACATCCTATTCGGGTCACTGATTTTCTAACTAGGCTAGGATGGGTTTAAGGCTGGGAAGGACCAGGTTTTTTGTTTCTGGCCTGAAGCAGTTTCAACATATCATGAAGAATACCTTTATTTTTCTCCTTTTTCTTTGCAAGCTCAGTCCTGGGAGCATACGTCTCAGTTTCTACTTCAGCCTCTCAATCTCAGCATCCTTAGCCCCACTCTCTTCTACCAAGGCTCTCACTTTGCTGTTCACAAGCACTTTCTTGGATGAGCCAGGTTCTTTGGGAGCAGTGTGGACTTCATAGTCACATACAATTAAGGTGTTGGCCCCAAAGTGATCTTTACTTGTGCTAACATCCCATTTAACATACCATGTACCTTGAAGTAAGCAAGCATAGTAGTGAGAATGATACCATAGAATATGACATGAGTTTTGGCATTAGCGAGTACCTTATCAAGTAGCTGGATGATAAACCCTAGCCAATTGATATGCCTCCCACTATCCAGGCACTCCATAAGGACCAGATCCATTAAGGTGGCATTGTGTCTACTTTCTTGCCTAGGCAACACAACCTTGCTCATGAATTCAAAAAGCACTTTATGGGCAGGCTTCATCTTACTTTTGTACGCAACCTTGGGTTATAGCTCTAACTCACTGTCACCAAATTTCCTTGTAATGGCAAGGGAGGTGGATAGTTTTTTCTAGGCTTGGCAATTTAAGCTTTTTGTAGTCATTGTACCCCTCATCAGGTATCCCTAGGTTCTCTCCTATTTCTTTATCGTCAAAGCTCATAGTCACCACTTTTCCGACACTAGTGACCCTACCATTCTTGATTTCACAATTTGCCAGGAACTCCAGAATCTCAATTCTGGCAAGTCTTTCTTCCATTTGAAGGACCATGTTCTTCCAATTGAAGTTCTAGCTTCTCCAACACCATTACCATTCATTCGTCCTCCAAGTCCCTGAGGAGTCTATCCTTTGTTGATACCCAATTTTTTTCTCATATATTTTTAAAAAGCATATATACTTTCAAAATAGTGTATGAGCATCAATAGTATTTTTTTTATAATCTTCTGTAATTTTAAAAGGATTTTAATTAATTTATTCAAGTATTTTATTATCTAAATAATTACCAATTGTATCACAAATAATTTTATAATAATTTATTACTTTATTTTTATTATTTATATTTATATTAAGCTTTAACCATTTCATGCATAATTATATTTGTATCTTTAGGCTATAATTGCAATAACTTTGCAATAATAGCCCTTATTTATACAAAAAATAAATTTCGTATATTCTTGTAATATTAAGTAATTATTTAAAATTATTTTCATATATAAATACATTTTTTCTCATTTGTTAATTATTTTTATAAATTATTTTATTAATTTAAGTGGGTATTTAAAACATAACTCCTTTTAATTAAATTTTTCGGACCTCCCAGCCCAATACTAACCAGCCCAATTATCCTAACCCATAACCCAATACCCAAACCCAAATACCCGTACCCGCCATGCCTGAATCTAATCTGGGCCGTTGATATCAGAAGATCAACGATGCTATATCAACCGACCTCTTTTAATGTACCAAACCCCAAACCCTACCCTCATTTCCTCCCAACCCGCCACCTTTGGATCCTTTCTCTCCTCTCTTCTCTCCCCTCCCCCCCCTCAATCCCTAGCATCACTGTCACAAATCCCATCTTGATTCATGGGATTTTCTTCGATTTCATGTCTTATCTGGCCTCACCTCTCTACTGGTTATACGATTTCTGTGTTGCTTGATGTGAATCTCATGAGACTCGAACCAAATCTGGTTTAAAGTCTCTCATTTCTTGATTGTTCCGTCAATTTTTACTCCGATATCTGTGAGTACGAGTATTTTTGTATTTTTGGGGTTTCAAACCTCTGGTTCAAACCAGATTTGATTTGCTTCTATCTATTTTCATGAATCTAGCTATTTTCTGGTTGAATCCGTTTAGATGTCTTTAGATTTGAAGCGATGTTGTGTTTGTTTGGTATTTCTCCCTTAAAATTTTTTATTTTGACTATAATTATTGACCGGTTTCATTTACCCTAAAAGCTAGGATTTTGATTTATGATGGATTTCTGCAAAAAGGGTTTTAGCGTTTAAATGTTTTCATCTCTCATGTTCTTATCTACTTTTTCGAGTGATTTTTACTTGATTTAATCAAGCTCCATCTATATGTCTTTGTATGTCTTAGGGTTTCAATTACTTGACTATTTATTGTACTGTCTTTTGCTCGTTTACCTTTAATTCTGTAAATTAAGTGTTAATTAATTATACTTACCTAAATTAGTGTTTGTGAATCATGTTTCCATTTAGTACTAGTATTTCCTTATTAAGATTTTACATGTTCTTACCTTATTTAGGTGATTAATTATCCGTACTACTGGCTTGATTTTGTGTTCTGACTCCTAATTGATTTTGGAATTAGTTCTTACCTTATTTAACCTTATTCTTGATTACTGATTGATTCCATGTGAGATTTTCCTTAAATTAAGTGATACTTACTCGATTCTGTCGTGTTAATTGATTCATGATGACCTTAATTGATTGTTAATTTATTTTTATACCTTATTTGTGTGTGATTGGTTCATTACCTTATTTGTTTTACTCCATAGTATGCTATAAAAGCTCTTCCCTTGTTCTAATTTTAAACACGCTTTACAACCCCTTTTAGAACAACTTTAGAACTTTCAAACTCCCTGCTCTCAAAAACTTGAGCTTTCTCTTTCTATTGTTCTGATTTCTGTACTATTTGGCCGACTGAAAGCCAAGGCCAGATTCTCTGGATTCTAATTGCTATTGCATTTCTGTTTGCTTTATTCTCAACTGGTATGCCTTAACTTCTATTATTCTATTCTATTCTCCATGTTTTATTTGATTAATATTTTTTAATCTTCAGCATGATTGTGATTGCCATATGACTGTATGATTCCACTTAGTGATAATACTAAACTAAGTTATCTCCAATAATGTGAAACCCTATCCAATTCAGCTGTATGTTCCCTGTTTTGACTATTGGTAGATACTGCAAGCATGTAATGTGTGGCTAATTCTGTATGTTAGTTCAAGTATCCTTGCTTTGTGATTACTTTAAATGTTGGTACGAGTATATGCTGAACATGAGTTTTGTTTGTGTAGTTCTGTTACTGTTATGTATGCACTGGTTTCTAAATCTGTCTCCCTTACCCTTACCCTTCTGAAAATTAACTATTTTTCTAAAATTGTCCCCTTACCCTCTATGTATTGGTTTTCAAATTGCTACTCTTAGTCTTTTGGGTTCCTACCACCCTTAGTGTGAGCACTGCCTAGGATCCTTGAGACTCCTCTGAACTTTGATACATTGGGACTGGTCTTCCCATCTTTTAAGAACTGTTTCTCTAAGTGAGGGTTAGGTGTGAGCATTGTCCGGGGTCCGTGAGGCCCTTGAGAACTTTGACACATTAGAAACCTAATTTTATGTGCCATGGATGAGTCCCTATTATGCTCCAGAATTGCTATGTTTGAAGGCTTGATTCCCAGGTTTATATTGGGCCTATGAAGGCTCCCTGTAGTGTAATGGATACCGTTATGTAATTTATTCATTCTAGGCTGTAATGATCTCTTCAATAAACATATTTGGATTTATTAGTAAAAGTTGGATTTTTTCCCATATCATTGCTTAAAACTCGGGTAGAAATCCTGCCTATAGATTTATTGGATTGATTATGTGAATGTTACTACTTGTTTCGAGATCATGCCTATAGGATATTTTCTGACTGTTTGTGACTATGCATTTTCACATTTTTGGCATACTAGAAACACTGCCTATAGGTCTTTTGTTAATTCTCCATCAGAAATCCATGTTCATAGGATCCATATATATCTCCAATCTCAACGTGCATTAGTGATCATGTATATAGGATCTTATTTGTGTGAATTAATAAACTTTCCTGATAATGTGCTTAAAATTCTGCCCACGTATGATTAATAGATACCATGCATATAGGAATGAAAGGAATCGGTTTCATAATCTAGAAATCATGTCTATTGGATTTAAACTAATAGATGTCATGCCCATAGGATGAAATCAGTTTGAGAACTTAGAAACCATGCCTATAGAAGTTTAAATCAAGTCAACACTTACAGATCATGCATATAGGAGTTAAATTAATTATACAACTTAGAAAGCATGCCTATGTGATCTAAAGAGATAAAAACCGTCTTTATGAGTTAAAACCAGTAATTTTCTTAGAAACCATGTTATAGTTATATAATTAACAATTATAGATACCATGCCTATAGGATTCTGTTAATCACTTAGGAAAATCTGTAGGGTTATTAATGATTCTGGGCCTAACATTGTGATATCTTGCTGCGTGGGAGTGCCTAGATTCATGCTTAATAAAATCAGTAGGCAGACTGATAAGCCTCGATGCTCTTCTTAATAAAACTGATTCTTTATGTTCTATTCTGCTAATCTAGATATCCTGCCTATAGGATCCTAAATTAACAAGTTTTGCTGATTCAATTGCGTGCATTTATTGTCTACTTGTGGAGGTTAATATGAGCCCTTGTTTGCTCCTTATATGATAGTCATATTATAATTTTGTTTGTTGCCTAGCTTTTTCTCATTTTAAGCAACATAGGTCAGTCTAGAACTAACCTGCATAGAGGTCCTAAATACCTCCAGGACCATAGGTAAGGGACGGGTAGTGCCCGCATAGGGTACGGTTTAAAATCAATTAGTACGCTTAAGTAACAACTGAAAGATAGTAAATGGTTAGTAAAAGAAATGATAGCCCATGCGCTAATGCTATGAGTAAAACCCCGACTTGAAGGAGTCGCAAAGCATTGCATGGAATGATCCTATAGGCTAAAAAATATAGGACCCCCCATACTCCTGTGTAAAATAAGCTGAATATTATATATGTCCAAATTGTTTTTTCCCTTTAAGACTAATTCGCTTAATCTTAGTTCGGCCGGGACCCACCATTGAGGGGTGCCTAACACCTTCCCCTTAAGGTAGTTTCAAGCCCTTACCCGATCTCTGGTGATGTAAATTGGTTATATGAGTTAATACCTCTAGGTGCCCTAATTCACCTTAAACCGTTAGGTGTCAACTCTTCAAATCCCTTACCCTGTCCCAAAAGAAAGAGAGTTGTCTCAAAAATGTCAAAACCCGATTTTGCAAGAAAAAGGGGGGTGCGACAACATGGTGACTCTGCTGGGGATATCTTTATACTCTTACCATAATGAACTTGTTTGTGAATTAGTCTTTAAGCTTGTCTTTAATACTTGCATACCCTTTCTCATTCTATGTGAATTTATTTGTTTGTCCTTATTCATTTATGATTTTCCTCCCCTGCTTTATCACTCTTACTAAGGAAATTGACTTATCCCCTCGTTTTTCTTTCTTAAATGTCTTTACAATTATTAAATATCGCATTTCATCGTTATTCATCATGCAAATACTTGACAACATGTTATTTTCTTTTGCTTAACTTCATGCTCAACATCAAATTCCACTCGTGTGTACTAATACTATAGCGGCGCTTGATGAGTGTCCGCGATCTTCCTAAAATCACCCTTTAAATTTGGAAAAGCTTATTTGCGGTAAAACTAGTCGATTAGTGGTACAGTCGATGGTTCCGTGCCTTTCCCTCTCAAGTTGATTGCTTGAGGGTACCATTCTAGATTTCTATAGAAACCTTACTCTGATAATAACTGAGCATGCATCATGATCAAACCTAGCCTGGGTTAATATGTTGTCCGCATAATAACCCTCTAAGAAAGCCTTGTCCAAAGTCTGCCGGGATTCCATAATCCCAACGGGCGCAACCACGATATGTGCATTATTTGGAGAGATAAATGCCAACATGCTAATTGTTAATGTGTAAGTAGTCGAATCTAGAGGGGGCAAGGGTCTAACTCTGTTTATTTTTGCAAAAAATGAGGCATGAAGTTCCCAGGTTCGGTATGGTCCAAAGTATACCACCGTTGCTGTTACATTGGTAGGAAACCTTTCGCCAAGCGACAAAAATCACATGAAAAGGGTTCTTGGAAATTTACCTTCCTTATTGGACATCCAACAAAATTACATGTTGACTGAGGTTGCTACTATATTTTGGGACATCGCTAAGAGGGTTAAATATGGGGAAGGTCTCTCTGGGACCAAGTAGATTAGGTTTATCAGAATTGAGTCATTTTGGAATTCGAATGTAATAAGGCAGATGCCATTAGTAACTCATTCATTTATATCGTCATTTTTGGTTAGTCTTATTTATTACATTAATGAAATGAAGCACTTATCAACGTTAAATCTCTCCAAATCTACTTGTCGCTAGGCCTACCTCAGGCACACCGAGGTTCCCTAAATTAGGACGCGAATTTCAATTCCTGCAATGCATGTTTAAATACTACAAATGCTTTTCAGCACTTTTCTTTATTTTGATTATTCTCATCCCCTAAGGTTGGTATGCACATACTGGCATCGTCAGCATATCACACCACATTTAGAGGCCCTCCACCTCTTCCTCCTCCAAATAATCTGAAAAGGAAGGGAAAGACTAAAATGGATGATATGAATGGTATCCAGAAAGAAAACATTGTACATGCTCAGAATGTTGAAACTTTAGACGATCGAAGTACTCCGACCCATAATGATTTGGTCCTATGATTGGAACAAAAAAATACTGGAGTTTCAAGGAGAACTTGTGCAGGTCCATAACTTGGCAAACCTCTCCCTCACCCTAAACATACCATACGTTAACCAACAAAATGCTCAAACCCTAGCACCTCCTCAAAACACACCAAACCAACGTCCACAAAATCCTCCCGTACCCCATCAATATGTAACCCCTCCCCAAAATCCTAATCTTCCACCAATACCCACTCCCCCTCAGCACCAACATCTCCCCACTCAATACCCATAAGCCACTTACTATACTCCTTAGAATACCCCAAGACCTATCCCTGATCTGCAAAACTCAACTAACGATCACCACTACATTCCAACCCCTGGCACCCACAAAAGTAATCCCATATACGTGGAAACCTTACCTCATTCTACTCAACCAACATCGTATGCTCTAGAATTTACCAAGAAGGATCTACTAATTAAGAACATGGTCGAAGAGCTTAAGAAGCTCACGAGCCGAGTCTAGGGTGTTGAGGGAGGCAACAAAATTGAAGGTCTGAATTATAAGGATCTATGCATTCAGCCAGACGTGGAACTGCCGGAGGGTTACAAACCTCCTAAGTTAGAAATGTTTGACAAAATGGGTGACCTGAAGGTACATTTGAGAACATACTATGATAATCTCGTGGGCGTTGGGAAAGATGAAAGGATTCACATGAAGCTATTTATGAGGAGTCTCATGGGATATGCCCTATCTTGGTATATCAGTTAGAATCCCAAGAAGTGGGTTAATTAGGTAAGCATGGCATTGGACTTCATGGATCGATTCAAGTTTAACACAGAGAATGAACCGGATGTCTTCTACATGCAGAATATAAAGAAGAAACCAACAGAGACATTCCGCAAGTATGCTACTCGATGGAGGTCAGAAGCTTCAAAAGTCAGGCCGGCATTAGAGGAAGAGCAGGTGAACAAATTCTTTGTCAAGGCCCAAGATCCCGAATACTATGAAAGGTTAATGGTCATTGAAAATCACAAGTTCCCCGACATCATCAAACTCGGAGAAAGGATTGAAGAAGGGATCAAGACTGGGATGGTGACAAATTTTGAGACATTGCAGGCTATGAACAAATCATTACAGTTAGGGGGTATATCGAAGTAGAAAGAAGTAGGGGAAGTGATGGTGGCCCAAGGCTCAAAATCTCCACTCACATACCAAACACCTCCACCTATATACCAACCCTCACCTCCCAAATATTCTCAAACCGCTACCGCCTATAACACCCAGCCAGCCTATTACCATTCACCTCCAACCCGTCAAAACTATCCAAAATCCAGACCCAATTTTGATCGCAGGCCACCCAGAAAATACACCCCTAATGCTGAACCAATTGACCAACTTTATGAAAGATTGGAGTCTACCGGATATGTCACCCACATTCCTGCCGTTGCAATGGAAAACTCCTCCTAGTGGATCAACCTAAACAAAATCTATGCATACCATTCTGACAAGAAAGGGCATACTATCGATGAATGCAATACCCTGAAAGATAAGATTCAAACCCTGATTGATACCAAAGTCATACAAGCAAAGGAAGCTGCACCAAATGTCCGCAACAATCGCCTCCTAGATCATAGAGATGAAGGAGTAAATGTGATCGAAACTGATAAAGAATGGGATCTCGAGAGGTCGATTGGGATTATTCGGGAAGTTGATGACCCTAGACCTACAGTCACACTCACTCCTATTGTGGTACAGATACAACCGCCAGTCGAAGTTGAAGTAGCCGCACCAGCCCATTTGAAATTGAAGTAACAACACTTGCGACTACACCGACTCCATTTGAAGTAGAAGTAACCACACCCTTCTTTGTGATAGTAGCACCCACACCTTCTTTCAAGTCCAATGCCATACCCTGGGATTACGTTGCCGAAACTAAGAGAACGGGAAAAGTAAAGATGGAAGAATTTGGTGCCGCACAGGGGATGACCAGAAGTAGAAGGATCTATATACCCAAAAATTTGGGAGGAACAAGAAAGGAAGATAATACCAAACAACACGTTATTGAAACTGTTCTAGACAATCTTTGGAGGAAAGTACAGGCAAGGGAATACTCTACAGTTATTGCAAGACTCCTGCCTAGATATCAATCATGTCGCCATTGCAAAATTCTGTGGCGCAATGGAGTGCTCTGATGAAGATGTTGAATGAAGCTTATGTACCCAACAACGTCACTGGTGGAGAGATGGCCAACATGGTAGGGCAAGTACTAGAGGGTCACAAGATCACCTTCCACGAAGATGAATTACCGCCTGAAGGACTAAGTCACAACAGGGCACTGCATATCATAATATAATTTGAGGACAAATTCATAGATAGAGTCTTAATAGATGGGGGTTCAAGCCTTAACATTTGTACATTGACTACTCTGAAAAGGTTGGACAAAGATTTCCATGAGATAAGAGCAAGGAGTAAAAACGTAAAGGCATTTGATGAGTCTCAAAGGGCCACGATTGGGGAGATTATCGTTTGTCTACAAATGGGCCCGACTTGGTTCGATGTTGAGTTCTAAGTATTAAACATATCCGCTACATACAATATTCTATTAGGACGACCTTGGACACATGCCGCTGGGGCTCTGGCTTCCATGCTACACCAGGCTGTGAAGTTCGAATGGAACCATCAAGAGGTAATAATTCACGGAGATAGAAGTAACCCCATTTACACCAGTCAAACTATCCCGATTGTCGAGAATAAAAGAAGGCTGGGTAGAGAAAATTATCACAGCATCGAGCATGTCAACGGAATTAAGAAAGATAAGTAGTGGAATAACAAAATAGAAAGCATACTTTCATGGTATGGGTATGAACCCGACAAAGGTCTTGGGAAGAAACTCCAGGCATTACCAAACAAATACAGTTGAAACGTCACGGGACAACATTTGGGCTTGGATATCCATACACCTGGCAAGAATATAATGGCTGGTCGCCACCATGGTGTGGTCCTTATTACCCTCTCGAGCAGCTAGTGCTGCTTCTGAGTCAGACTTTTCACCAGGCCGACACAATATGGGGATCTGCTGAAGAGGAAGCTTTGGCTGGGTTAAGGAATTTGTTTCTAGGAATATGGATTACAATGTGATAGTTGAGGAGGAGGAGTAAGAAGGCCTCACCATTCAGGCCGTGGAAAAGGGAGATGTTCTCAAAAATTGGACTTTCACACCATCCCGGGCCCATCGAGTTCCTAGGTAGCTTAGCGATTAGCCTGACCTGTTTTAATAGCCGTTTTAGGCATTTAAGATATTTTCAGTTTTTTGTTTTAAAGGTTCATTTTTGTGTCAAAATAATTGCTCGAGTCATCAAGCCGTACCTGTTTTGGATATTTTCAAAATAATTAATGCATTGCTATTTAGGTTTTTTTAGTAGATATACCACTAAGCAGGCTGCCTAGTGGCTAATATATAAATAAAATCCCAAAATGGATCCAAAGCTTACAAGATGTCGAAACCAAAATAGAAGTTGCACAAAGATACTAGCTACAAAAAAGATAGAGAAGCTAAATTCTAATGAACTGGCTATTATAACATTATCCGCTGACTGCTTTCTTCTCCTGTCAGTGTATGTTAATCCAATGGCCAGTGGAAAATACCAAGCAGCACCTATCAAGCTCTCACCAGGCACCAGTGTATCTAGTCCATAGGCTAGAATGAATTCCAAACATCCCCACCACATAATTAAAGCCAACATAGTCTTCCAATCATTAGTGTTTCTACAACATGATTTCCATATGCATTGTACTAACTGTATCCAAGTATAAATCATGTGGTTGTTTCTCAATATTATCATGTAAAAAGAATGGATACACCTATTTTGAGGCTGGCTTTAGGCAGGCTTTTCAAGGAAAAATCCAGGATGGTGTTGGCTTTAAGCAGGCTTTTCAAGGCAAAGGACAGGCTGGAGCTGGCTTTAAGCAATCTTTTCAAGGCAAAAGCTAGGCTGGGGCTGGCTTTAAACAGGATTTTCAAGGAAAAATCCAGGCTGGGGCTGACTTTAATCAGCCTTGTAAGGCAAAAGTCAGTCTGGGGCTGGCTTTAAGTAGGCTTTTCAAGGTAAAAGCTAGGCTGAGGATGGCTTTAAGCAGGCTTTTCAAGGCAAAAGCCAGGCCAGGGCTAAGCAGGCTTTCTAAGGCAAAAGCCAAGCTGGGGCTGGTTTTAAGCAGTCTTTTCAAGGAAAGAGCCGGGATGGGGCTGGCTTTTAAGAAAGATTTCAAGGAAAAATCCAGGATTTTCCTTAACATTTGAACATATCAGAAGTAGAATAAATTGCACCATCCAATACCTGCTTATCACATTGGTCCTGTACTCAATCAAAGCACCCCCTAGAATGAGCATGTGACCATGCTAATACCAGTGGAAAATACCTTAATAGCATACAAAATGAGACATAACAAACAAGTATGTGCAGATTCCAATCCTGTGAAGCCATCAGTCTGGGCTCTTCTTTTTGCTATTCTAACCCTAAGGTTAGGAGTTTGAGACTTGTCTAAGTTAATCAACCTCCTCCCTGCATTTGGGAGTTCAGAAAATAAGTGAAACTCAGATGTACCTGCAAAAGAGAAAACAATGTTAGCTATAAAATCCGCTACTGAGTTGCCTTCTCTGAACACATGTTGAAAGATCCCATTGAAGTCTCCCTTCATCTCTCTAATTTTCTTTACATCATTTTCAATTACCCAAGGAGGATCCCATTCCCCTTCTATCACTTTCTTCATCATTAATGAATCTATCTCCAATATGAGAGGGTGAAGATCATGCTTCATATAGTATTCCAATTCTTGAAGAATATCCTTAGCTTCAGCCACCATATTAGTTGTCACTACCAGGTCTACTGCCCTTGCATACACCACATCACCTTCATCATTCCTCACACAAAAGCCTAATGAGCTAGGATCAAGTTTTCTTTTTGAGGCTCCATTAGTATTGCATTTGTACTAACCTTAAAAATGAAGCTGCCATGTTACTCTTGTAGTTATCAATATAGGTTTATATCCTTCAAAATATTGAATTATGACTGGCCATAACAATGGAATATTAAGCATCCAAGTATACCTCAACCTTGACAGTTGATGCAATGTCCTATTGATCTCATGAATCACCATATTTGTTGACACTGAACCCCTATATTTACCTGCATTTCTTCTCTTCCAGAGTTCCCAAGAGATGATAGCCGGTACTGCTTGAAACAATGGCTTTAGCTTTGGACAACATTGAGATTACCACCAATGCCTTATAACCTGCTTCAATTGAACCAATGGCATAGTAATTCCAGCAGCCCCGTGTACAAGTTCCATACTTTAGAGGCAGTAGGACTTATGATAAATATATGCTCACTAGATTCTTTTTGGGGCTCCTGACAACACCAAAACCTAGACATGACCATTTGCCCTTTCCTCATCCATATGTCATTAGTAGCTATTTTATTCCTCCACAATCTCTACAAGAAGAAGGATATCTTAAATGGTAAGCCTTTAATTCACATTTACTTTAATTCCTGATTAAGATCAGCTCTATGCCTTAATATTTGCCAAGCACTGCTAACACTAAACTTGCCTAAAGGAGTTGGAATCCAGTATGGCCTATCCTAGTATTCCTCATTTCATTCATAATATACATTTAGCCTTATATGTTCTGCAATTTCCTTATTGAAGGCGTGTGTTGACCCAATAACATGTGAAGTTTTGAAGATTGACAAAAGAACTCAGACATGGACCAGGTCCATCTTGTGAAGCACAATCATGATCAACCTATACATGTGAGATGCATGTAAAGGATATAAGTCCTACTGATCAAGCAACAATATCTCCTGATCTGATCGAAAATGTTGCATCTTGGATAAAGAGAGAAAGTCTCCTTATATGAAAAGAACACAATCTAGGATGAAGATAGTGTTAGAGTTTGAGATCATCATGAACTCTTCTACGATAGAAGAGAAGAAATTGAATCCCAATAAAACTTTGATTACTAACCTATTAAATGTCAGTGTTGTTCTCTTTTACAGGTAATGCACATACGCAAAAGTTAAACTTAAATTGAGAGCAAAAGAGCAATTTTTGCAAGAAATTTATGTGCGATTTGAGTGTGCACTCCTGAAGCTACTTGAATGTGATAGAAGAACCAGTTCCAAGTGTCTATCTTTTATTCTAGTTTAATTGTAGTAGGTGATTTTACATTGTACCTTTTAGCTTTCATAGAATCAAGTGTATTAGGTACCTAGAGTATTCAAGTTAGAGTTAACTTGAAGTTGCCGCAACAGTTGAGTCTGTGTACCATAACGGGATTAGAGTTAATCCTTCGATTTACAAAGAGTTTTTGTAAATGTTGTTTTGGCTCAGTGATCTTAGTGGACGGTTGGGAAAATCCTACTGAGTAGTAGGTCGTGGTTTTTTCAACTTTTGAACCAGGTACTTTCCATGTAAAAATATTTATGTTCTTTATTTTCAGTATTTATTATTCCGCAAATAGTAGTAGTTGGAACACATAGAAGAACCAGGTCCTTCTATAGTATTAGTTAAGCAAAAATTGGGTACCACACAAATCAACCCCCTCTTGTGTGGTATTGATGCTTAAAAAATTAATTGGTATCAGAGCGGGTTATCCTTGAAGAGGTTAACACCTTAGGAAAAGATCAAGATGAGTGCACCACCTGGAAACTGGGAAGGGAAATCCACTATTAGGTCTCCACTCTCTAATGGTCAGTACTATTCTTGGTGGAAGAACGGGATGAGAGATCATATCATAGGAGAGGACTATGAACTCTGGGACATAGTCACTGATGGTCCCTTGGCAACTGCAAAGAATAATGCTGAAGGAGTGGACGTGCCAAAGACAAGAGCTGACTGCACTGCTAAAGATTTGAAGAAATGGGAGAAGAATGCCAAGGCCAAGAAATGGTTTGTGGGTGGACTAGGTCCAGACGAGTACAACATGATTCAAAGTTGTACCACTGCCAAAGAGATATAGGACACTTTACAAGTGGCTCATGAAGGAACTCCTCAAGTAAAGAGATCAAGAAGAACACTGCTATATTCTCAATATGAGAATTTCACTATGAAGGAAGGAGAAACTATCCAGGAGATGTACACAAGGTTTACAACATTAACAAATGAACTTAAATCTCTTGGGAGAATTATTTTTGAAAAAGACAAGGTTGAGAAAATCTTGACAAGAGTTTTACCAGTGACTTGGGAAAGCAAAATAACTCCTATTCAGGAATCAAAGAACATTGCTACCTTCAAGCTGGATGAACTGATTGGAAATCTCACTGCCTATGAATTGAGGAGGCAAACCATGAAAATGGATGTACCCAAGAAGGAAAGAAGTCTGGCTCTTAGAATAGCTGAAGGTGCAAATCTGGAGGATGATGAAGTGGCCATGATCACAAGAAATTTCAAAAAGTACCTAATAAGAGGAAAAAGTTCTTCAAGAGGTATAACCCCCAACAAACCAAGGGCTCCTAAGAAATAGACAAATGAGTGTTGCTACAAATGTGGTAAGACTGATCACATGATTAAAAACTGTCCTCAGTGGGAAATTGAATGTAAGAAGGAAAGAGCTGAACGAAGGAACAAGTTCAACCTAAAAGGAACAAAGGATCAACAAAGGCTATGATTGCTGCTTGGGGAAAAATCTCAGATGAGAATATGACGCTGGAGATGAATAAGCAATTATGGCCACCGGAGAATCAGATGATGAACAAGAGGTAAGTGTCCTTCTTCTCAAAGACAAGATTAAATTTCTGACTAAAAAGTTGTCTGAACTATTTCTAGACTTCATTGATGAGTCTGAGATAATTAACAATGAGAAGGATGATCTGTCTAGGGAGTGCGCAATCTTAAAAGCCAAGTGCAAAAATCTAGAATCTAGGGCTAATGAGAGTGACATTAGAAATGCTGAGTTGAAGAACCAGGTTCTTGAACTTGACACCAGTGTCCTAGAGCTTAGGTCTAAAAATTTTAAACTGAAACTAGGAACAGGAAAGAAGAAAGCTGATCACACACACCTCATCTTAGAAGAACTTAGGAAAAATGAAGGATGAGTTGTAGAAGAAGGATGAGCAGATAAGAGTTTTAAAAGAAGACCTAGGGAAGGTAAAGCATGAACTAGACAGAACTTGTAAATGTAATAAGGCTTCTGATGCACTTTCCTAGCTACAAGAACATCACAGTAGCAACAAAAGAGGACTTGGCTATGTGACTCAAGCCCCTAAGTGGGACCCAAAAACCAAGTACCTCACTCTTCCAGAAAACAAGATTTGCACACACTGTGGCAAGACTGGCCATTACAAAAATGAATGTAATGCAAAAGAAAAGGCCAGCCAAAAGAACAAAGCATTTGTTCAAGAAAAATAGGCTGCCTAGGTGGGCAAAAAGGAATTTGATTTACCCTTTTGCCTATAGAAAGGGACCCAAACTAGTTTGGGTTCCTAAGACTAACCCTTAATTTCTTTTTGTAGGTCCAAGTGAAGGGAAGCAGCCAAATATAGTACATGGATGGTGGCTGCTCGAAACATATAACTAGAAGCAAGAACCATTTCCTTTCACTTGAGGACTTGAAAGGAAGTAATGTCTCCTTTGGAAATGGTAAGAAAGGTGAGACCATTGGGGTTGGAAAGGTATGCAAGACAGACTCTCACTCCATTGAGAATGTATACTTGATAGATGGCTTAAAGTATAGCCTAATCAGTGTGTCACAAATGTGTGACACAGGTAACCTTGTAGCATTTACCTCTACCAAATATTTTGTGATTAACCTTACCATTGACAAGATTGTTTTACATTGTAAATTTGTCCACTCTTTCAGTACATGAACTCACTTTCTTAAGTGTGTTGGATAATGATCTCCTCCCGTGGCACAAAAGACTTGGTCATGCAAGTCTGAATCAACTCAACAAATTAGTCTCTAAGGACTTGGTGATAGGGATACCTAACATCAAGTTCAAGGAAGACAAATTTTGTGAGGCCTGTGCAAGGGGGAAGCAGGTAAGATCATCCTTTAAAATCAAGAAAATGGTAAAGCACAACCAGGACTTTGGAACTGGTTCATACGGATCACTGTGGTCCAATGAGAACATTGAGCTGAGGTGGTAAGAAATATGTGATGGTACTTGTTAATGATTCTTCTAGGTTTACCTGGGTACTATTCTTAACATCTAAAGATTAAGTATTTGACATGTTTACTGCTTTTGTTAGAAAGACTCAGAAACAATTAGGTAATCAACTTACACCTATTAGGTTTGATCATGGAACTGAATTTGAAAATGGTAAGTTTACTAAATTTTCTGATGAGCATGTCATAGATCATAAATTCTCTAACCCTAGGACTCCTCAACAAAATGGAGTAGTTGAAAGAAAGAACAAGACTCTTAAAGAGATGGCTAGGACTATGCTTCTTTCTAGTAAATTGCCCCACAGCTTCTGGGCAGAGGTTGTAAACACTGTATGTTACATCATCAATAGGTGCATGACTAGACCTCTTGTAGAGAAGACTCCTTATGAGTTGCTTAAAGAGAGAAAGTAAAATATATCCCATCTTAGGGCATTTGGATGTAAGTGCTTTGTGCACAATAATGGAAAAGACTCCCTAGGTAAGTTTGATACTAGAAGTGATGAGGGCGTATTCTTGGGATATTATTCACATAGCAAAGCATATAAAGTGTTCAATAAAAGAACTTTGTGTGCAGAAGAAAGTGTTCATGTAGCGTTTGATGAAACTAACATTCTTTCTGAGAGACAGGAACATGAAGATAAGGATATTGGGTTGGTAAGAGACTTGACTAAAGTCTCAGCATAGGCTAAAGTGGCACCAAAAGAAGGAACATGTTCTTCCGTCCAGGGCAACCTGACAGGGGAAACTGATCAAAGAGGAACTGAAACCAATCCCCTAAAAGAACCTGTTCATGACCCTATTCCTCACCAACAGAACATAGGAGAAAAATCTAGCAGAAATCTAGTTGTTGTAAAACCTCATAAGTATCAAAGTTCTCATCCCATTGAGAACATAATTACTGATCCAACCTCTGGAGTCAAAATTAGATCACTATTAAAGAGTTTTTGTGCTTTTGATGCTTTCCTATCTCTTATTGAACCTAAAAATGTTGTTGAGGCTTTGTAGGGTGCAGATTGGGTAAATGCAATGCAAGATGAACTCAATCGGTTCGAGAGAAGTCAAGTTTGGCATCTAGTTCCAAGACCCAAAGACAGATTAGTCATTGGCACAAAATGGGTCATCAGAAACAAACTTGATAAAGATGGAACTATCACAAAAAACAAGGAAAGACTTGTGGTACAAGGTTATAGCCAAGAGGAAGGTATATATTATGATGAGACTTTTGCTTCTATTGCAAGATTAGAAGCAATAGGACTCCTTATAGCCTTTGCAACACACATGGAATTCACTTTTCATCCGATGGGTGTCAAAAGTGCCAACCTGAATGGCTACCTAAAAGAAGAAGTGTTTGTGAAACAACCTCCAGGGTTTGAAAGCAAGGAATGTCCTGAGCATGTGTACAAATTAGACAAGTCTCTCTATGGACTCAAGCAGGCTCCCAGAGCATGGTCTGAACGATTGTCCAAATTTTTGCTTGAACATGACTACAACAGAGGTAAAATTGACAGTACCCTGTTCTTGAGGGAAAAAGGTAAGGATCTTCTAGTGGTACAAATATATATTGATGACATAATTTTTGGTGCTACCAATGATAAACTAAGTAAGGATTTTGCCAAATTAATGGGGAGTGAGTTTGAAATGAGTATGATGGGTGGGCTTAACATTTTCTTAGGCTTACAAATCAAATAAGGCCCAAATAGAATCATGATCCATTAGCAGAAATACGCAAAGGAGCTGATAAGAAAGTTTAAAATGGATGAATTGAAGGAAATAGATACCCCCATTGCAACTGCCACCAAATTAGACATAGATGAACCTAGTTCATATGTTGATCAGAAGTTGTATAGGGGTATGATTGGTTCACTTTTGTATCTTACTGCCAGCAGACCTGACATAATTTCTAGTGTAGGGCTTTGTGCTTGCTTCCAGGCTAATCCAAAGGAGTCTCTCTTGGCTGCTGTCAAGAGGATACATAGATATTTGAAAGGCACTATTGATCTGTGTCTTTGGTATCTTAAAGGTAGTAATTTCAATCTAATAAGGTATGCTAATACTGATTATGCATGTTTTCTTGTGGATAGGAAAAACACCTCAAGTATGGCTCATTTTCTTGGTTCATGTCTTGTATCTTGGGCCACTAAAGAGCAAAATTCAGTGGCCTTATCCACTGCTGAGGCTGAATATGTTGCTGCTGCCTCTTGTTGTGCTCAATTGCTATGGATTAAACAAAAACTGATAGATTTTGGCATTGAAGTGGGTTGTATTCCTATATTCTGTGATAACACTAGTTCTATAAGTGACAAAGAACCCTGTTCATCATAAGAGGACTAAACACATAGATGTTAGACACCACTTCTTAAGAGATAACTATGAGAAAGGATTGATCTTCATAGAATTTTATGCTACTGACAAACAAATTGCTGACATATTCACTAAAGCACTGAGTAGAGAAAACTTTAAGAGGAACATGTTGGAATTAGGGATGATTAAGATCACCTAATAGGTCCAAATCAGAAGGCACAATGAAAAAAAATGATTTTTTTGGCTACAAACTCTGAACTTGTGGAAATATCTAGATTAATTCTTACTCAACTTCATACTTTAATTAGTATACTCCCGTGACATGTGTTAATATGAGTCACTGATCTCTTACAAAATTTTCTCTATTATGGTATTTTGAGGCATGTTGAAGAGAATTCCAAATAAAGAACCTAGTTCATCAGTATGAGTTCATCTGAAAGCTAAGGTATGTTTTCTATACTTTGCACAATTAGTAATATAAATATTTAAATCATGAGAAGAAGTCTTACATTTTTTAAACTCCTAGTAAATTTTATCCGTTAGCTTTGAACCAGTTCCGTCTGCCTAGAACTCTAAACCGAAAAAATTGCCTAAAATCTATGAAAGATAAACCGATCATTCAAACCTGAAATTTTAGGTTGATTAGGCCTCTAATTGACCACTGATAAAGCTACCGTTAACCATTAAATGTGTATCTCTCTTTAAATACACATCATTCCTCTTCCAACTCTATAATTCCAAGATCGTCATTTTTTTTACTCTCACTTGCTATCTGCTTCTCCAAAATTCTAACTCCCTAATTCTCTCAAAACCAAGCAATCATGTCTAACCCACAAGATAATCCTGGAAATCCTGCACAACCTACTCCATCTGACTCATGTCCCTTTCCTCCACCCAGCACTACTCCCAAACCCAGGTTGAGAAGGGTTAAAATGCTTGCTCGAAAAACAGTAGCAACTGGAGCTCTAAGGAAGAAATTGAATGAGAAATTGAAGGCAAGCTAGGCCCCAGTCTCCGAGTCCAATTCCGATTCTGATTCATACAAATCTGCAAGTGAGGGGGAAAGACTTGGGTCTTCTAACTCTGAAAGGACCCAATAATCCCCTTCTAAGTTATGTTCAGTTGTGACTGAAAACCTAGAGACTAGGTTTGTTTTGGTTAGACCCATTAGGGATATTGAATTACCTAAGATACAAGGGTGTATGTGGTGAAGCGAGGAGAAATGGAAAGGAGTGGTTGATCAGTCACCCACTGCTGGACTGTCTGTGCCTGCTATCTGTGGGGCTGAACAAGAACTTGAAGAAGAAAGTGTAAAGAAGTTAGGGGGAAGTGGTTCTGGGGAAGCTGCTGAAGGTTGGTTAACTTAAGCTCACAAAGAGATGAACCTAGTTCATCTATTTAAGAATCCCTAGCAGACCTGTTGAAAAAGGTTGGGGAGAGTTATGATCCAAATAAAAGACGCTCTACCACACCTAAAGCTCCTAGTGCTCCCAAATCCTCTAAGAAGAGAAAGGCTCCCTCCCCAACACTCACTGCCTCTTCATTGCCAAAAGGTAGAGCCACAAGAAGCAGGGTAAAATAAAGTGAAGTTGATCTACAAAGGGATTTAGCTTAAAGTAAGAAAAAAAGAATGTATAAAAGAAAGGGAAAGGTAGCAGAATCCTATGAGGCTACTGAGGAAGAGGAGATAGAACTGGTCCATCAAGAAAGGGGTACATCAGTTGAGGTTCCAACCCCCAAGCCCAAAAAGCCCAAGACTTCCTCCAAGAAGTCTTCCTCTGTGTCTGAGGCTGTTTAACCTACACTAGCCAAAAGGACAAGATCTGTAATGAAAAACAAACAATAAAAAATTTCTAAAGATGAGGACCAGAGTGGAGAAGAAAAATAAGTTGATTTTGAGAAGGAATTGATAAGCTTATCATGTTTGGCAAAAGAAAGATTTTAAAGGGTTGACTGATGAAAGACCTGGTGGAACCAGGAATGATAAGATTGGTGAGTGCTTTAGCTACTCAGGGATGGAAGGACATGGTCCTTCAGATGGATGGTAGGCTAGCCAGAAATGAGCTAATTGAGTTTATGGCGAATGCTGAGGTTAAGGATGGCAAGGTTAGTAGCTTGGTGAAACGAGTTCAAGTGCAATTTGATGCAGAGAAACTGGGAGAGATCCTGGACCTACCCTCTGAAGGGTTTTATGACTATAAAAGGCAAAGGTAGCCTTGCCTGGACTCTCTCCCTACCGCTCTTGCAATTACTAGGAGGTTTTGTGATTATGAAGATGTGAATGAAGCTAGGGATGTGCAGAAAAGTGAAATGAGGCCTAAGCACAGGGTCTTGTTTGAATTTGTCAACAAGTGTTTATTTCCCAGACAGCAGTGAAGGCACATTGCCAATTATATAGATCTAGTTCTTATGGAGTGCCTGGAAAGTGGAAGGCAAATAAATTTGCCTGCCTTCATCATCAAGCTGTTGGACAGGATCATCAATGGCTCAAAGGCTCATGCTGCCCCTTATGGCTTTATTCTGACTATTGTGCTGGATAGGTGCAATGTGCCTTTGAAGAAGTGGGAAATGGCCTCGATCAAGGATCACTTTGGCATTAATACTTTTCTTGCTTGTGACTATGCAGTCAATGCCATCCCAAATGAATTTGGTTCATCCCATAAGATACCCATCAACAACAAAGTCAGGACTCTAGTTCAGGAATGTGCAGCCAATGATGCTGAAATAGCTAGGCTCAAGGCTCGTGTGGCTAAAGTGCAATCTGAGAGGAATGGTCTCAAAACTGAGCTTTCCAAAGAAAAGGAAAAGAATGATGGAATTCTTCATAACATGTTGAACCTTCTCCAAGCCCAAATCCAACCCTCTAGTTCGTCCAAGCCTTATGAGTCCTAGCTTTTGTCTCCTGAACTTGTTCAGTACCTCAATGACCCAGATTAGGAATTTTTCTATATTTTGTTTTTGCTCATGGTTTGAATGTTTTTCTTTCTTTTGTGAATTGTTGGTGGCAACATATCTCTGTCAATGATAACTACTATTTTTCTCTTGTTCAATGTTAATCTGTCCTTGATAGTATAAATATGTTTGCTTGATTACTGATGATTAAACCATGATTGCACTTGCAGTTTTCCCAGTGTCCATGAGAACTTATTAAAATCTAGGACTCACACTTTGTATGCAACTTTTCGATGATGCCAAAAGGGGGAAGAGACATTGTCATTTATGTATTCTGAAATAAGTGATATTTATAACCTAATTAACCTGGTTCTTGATGATAAGTGAATTTTCTAAATTTGGTATTGATGGTTAAACTGAGTTATTACAGGTTCCAAATAAGTAAAAAGCACAAAGTTTGTCATCATAAAAAAAGCGAATTTGTTGGTCCAAGAACAGGTGAAGTTTTGAAGATTGAAAAAAGAACTCAGACATGGACCATGTTCATCTTGTGAAGCACAGTCATGATCAACCTATATATGTGAGATGCACGTGAAGGAGATAAGTCCTACTGATCAAGCAGCAATATCTCCTGATCTGATTGAAGAGGTTGCATATTGGATAAGGAGAGAAAGTCTCATTATATGAAGAGAACACAATCTAGGATGAAGATAGTGTTAGAGATTGAGATCATCATGAACTCTTCTACGATAGAAAAGCAGCAATTGAATCCCAATCAAACTCAGATTACTGACCTATTAAATTTCATTGTTGTTCTCTTTTACAGGTAATGCACATACGTAGAAGTTAAACTTAAATTGAGAGCAAAAGACAAAGGCAATTTTGCAATCAATCTATGTGTGATTTGAGTGTGCACTCATAAAGCTACTTGAACGTGATAGAAGAACCAGTTCCAAGTGTTTATCTTTTATTGTAGTTCAATTGTAGTAGGTGATTTTACATTGTACCTTTCAACTTTCATAGAAGCAAGTGTATTAGGTACCTAGAGTATTCAAGTTAGAGTTAACTTGAAGTTGTCGCAGCAGTTGAGGCTGTGTGCCACAACGGGATTAGAGTTAATCCTCAGGTTTACAAAGAGTTTTTGTAAATGCTGTTTTGGCTCAGTGATTTAAGTGTAAGGTTGGGAAAATCCTACTGAGTAGTTGGTCATGATTTTTTTTACCTTTTGAGCCTGGTATTTTCCATGTAAAATCTCTGTGTTCTTTATTTTTAGTATTTATTATTCAAACAGTAATAGTTCGAACACGTAGAAGAACCAGGTCCTTCTATAGTATTAGTTAAGCGAAAATTGGGTAGCACACAAATCACCCCCCTCTTGTGTGGTATTGACGCTTAAAACATCAGTTTGATATAGCAGCTGATCATCCCATATTTCACCTTGCCATAATTCTACCACATCCTGAAGATCTTCATTGATTGGAAAGTCTTCCGGTAATACATGAAAAACTGCACCCAATCCAGTCCAATTTTCATGCCAAATATTAGTTGTTCCACTCTTCAATTTCCATACTATCTCATGTTCTACTTCTTCCCTAGCATTCAACATTTTTCTCCAAATTAGACCCCATTCTAAACTACACCACCATTGGTATCTCCTCCTTGCAATACTTACTCCACATGAAATTAGACCATACAGATTTTGTGGTCCTAAACCTCCACCATAGTTTAGCAAACAATACCCTCGACACATCATCTAAGGACCTAAAACCTAGACCCCCTTCCTCTTTTGGAAGGCAAAGATTTTGCCATGAGGCCCAATGTCTGCTTCTACCTTCTTCATTTGTGCTCCAAAAGAATCTAGAAAAAATCTTACGGTATTATTGGTGGATGCATGACTGATAACATGTGGACTGGTATACTTTGCAACACACTAGTAATGAGTGTTGCCTTTCCTCCAAATGACAACAACTTTCCTTTCCATGAATGCAATTTAGCATTTACTTTCTTGATAAGATATTCATAATATTCCTTCCTCCTTCTAGTGTAGAAAATAGGACATCCTAGATATGTGAAGGGGAATTTACCTTTTGCAAATCCTGTAATAGCTCCAACGGCCTGACACAATCCATTAGAAATCCTTGAATACATGTTGTATGAATGCTTATCTTTGTTGATCATCTGGCCTGATATCTTCTCATAGTTACCCAACACTTCCATAATCTTACTCAAGGATGGAGGATGAGCAGAAGCAAAGATTATAGTATCATCAACATATGCCAAGTGGTTTAAAGGATCAGACCACTTAGGCATTCCAAATCCCACAAATGACCTGTCTTCAAATAGTTTATTCAAAGACATGGAAAGTACCTCAACTGACAGAATGAACAATGATGGTGATAGAGGATCCCCTTGATTCACACCCCTTGTAGACTTAAAGAAACCCGAGGACTGCCCATTCACCAATAATGAATAGCAGTTATTTGACATCAAGTACAACACCATGTTGATGAAGTGCTTAGAAAAGCCCATCTTCATTACTATATGCAGTAAGTATTTCCGTGAAACCCTATCATAAGACTTAGCCATATCAAGCTTGATCACCATATTAGCTAGCTTTCCCCTTAACCTTATGTCAGTGATAACTTCTTGAGTTAATAAGATGTTATCAAATATACCCCTACCCTTCACAAATCCGGATTGACTAGGAGATATTAGAGAAGGCAGAAAATTTTCCAATCTATCGTGTAACACTCTAAACAAGACCTTGTTAATGAGATTGCTCACGATAATAGGTATTAATTTAGAAAAGGTCTCAACTCTAGGTTTCTTAGGCAGCAACACTAGATTGGGTGAGTGATGGATTTAGGCAGTACAACTCCTCTATAGAAGTGTAGCACCATTTTGTGTATATCAACACCAATAACATCCCATCATGTTTGATAAAATAGGCCAGTGAATCCACTTGAACCACTAGCACTCTCCCCACTAAGCTCAAAAACTGCTGTCCTTACCTCTTCAATTGTTGGCAATCTGCTAAGTTCCAAACTCCGTTCCATAGTGACCATCGAAGGTAAATTATTAAGCAAGGCAAAGTCAGATGCATCACCTTTATTTGTGAACTGTTCTTGATAAAAGTCCACTACAGTAGTAGCCAATTGCTCCCGGTATTCAATCCATACCCAACTTCCACTTTTGATCCTCTTCAGTTGCAATTTCTTTCTTTTTCCATTGACATGATTGTGAAAGAAGCTTGTATTCTTATCTCCTCCAGCAAACCAAGTCATCCCGGCTTTTTTGCTTCCAATACTGCTCCTCAATACTTAAGTATTTCTTTAACTCTGATTGAGCCTTTTGAAGCACAATCCTATTCTCAATTGTAGTCTCTTCTTCGAATAACACCTCTTTCACCCTAACAATGTCCTCTATAATAGCCA
Organism: Nicotiana glauca; assembly: GCA_026770625.1. Classification (NCBI taxonomy): domain Eukaryota; kingdom Viridiplantae; phylum Streptophyta; class Magnoliopsida; order Solanales; family Solanaceae; genus Nicotiana; species Nicotiana glauca. The sequence goes on from MU766473.1 coordinate 44,403, forward strand.
ATTGCTTGAATATATCACCAAATGTTTCCTTGCTCCATTTTGATAGTGTTGCCTTCACCCACTTGAGCTTTTGCTTGAACATCAAAAACAGATCCTTTATGAAATCTTCTTCCCAATTCTATCTCACCACCTCCATAAATATAGTATGCTTAGTCCAAAAGTTCAAGAACCGAAAAGGCTTGTCAAAATTGGTGGTCTGCTCTCCACATGTCATTAACAAAGGTGCATAATCTGATCCAGTTCTGATTGGATGTTCAACTTCAATAGTTGGAAACATATTCTGAAATGGAAAATTCACAAAGATCCTATTCAATCTTTTAAATATACACGCAACATTGGATCTCTCATTCTACCATGTAAATGGCCTTCCTTTTGTATCCTTGCTAAAAAAACCACAAGAATTTACACAAAATGCAAAATTCTCATATTCAGGCGGGTGTACCGAAAGTCCTCCCATTTTCTTATCTTCATGTAATATCACATTGAAATTCCCTCCTACCAACCATGACAATTTTATATCACTTGCTAAGTAATACAAGTGATCCCACAATTCTAACCTCTCAATTGCTGAACATTTTGCATAAACAAATGTCATCATCATGTGCTGCCCTAGGTTATGGTGAAGCACTCATACAGTCACCTGTTGCTCAGTATCCTCCACAAATTCCCCTTCCACCACTGCATCAAAGAACAACCATATTTTCCCCACTAATATTTGCATAAGCCGTCACCATATTCAACCTTCTTCTATATCTATCAATGAATTTCTTCTTTTGAAAAGGTTCCATCAATGCAACTACACAAAAGTTATGCTCCCTATTCAAGTTTATCACCCTAGAAAAGGCCTGCTGTGTATTCACAGACGTTATATTCCATATTAATGTCTTGATCATCATTTTGATAGAGAAGTTGCCCTCCTGGGCATAGTTCTTAAATGTTGTTGTGACACTTTATTCTGATTCTTCTTTGTTTTCATGCCTCCTTTAGCACTAGATGTAGGTGATAGATCACCATCTCTAGCCACCTGTTTGAAGTTTTCTTCTGTTGATTCATCATCTCCCTCATCTTTCATAGGATTTTTTCTCATTAAGTCTTCATCAATTGGTGCCACATTTTGTGTAACTAAATCATGTAGATGTTGTAGTGGAGTCTTCAGTGGAAAGCTGCATCTGCATAATTTGATCAGTGCCGTATTCCATAGGCAGTCCCTCTATTTCCTAGATGCTCTTGGAACAATTACGTGCTCATCATTCTTTTCACTGTTACTCCGATCCTAATGTAAAATCCCTAACCTTCACATTATCATCAAGTGTGTTCTCCAATGCATACACCAGAACACCATCTACATATGCCAAAATCTTGCCAGTTGCACTAGGAACAATGTTGAATATCGATGCTTTATTAGGTGACCCTAGCGCCAGGCCTGGCGTCACCAGCCTAACACATGGGGTACCTGGCTTTAGGCTTGGCATTGCCAACCTAACACCTGGGTAGCCTGGCCTGGCATCGCCACCCTATCGCCAGGTGGGATGTTGTCCCTCACTTTGTCTCATGTTGTCTTTGTCGTGCCGATTTGATCATCCTTCACCTCAATTGCATCACCCCCTCCAGACTTTGTTGAGTTTATCTCATCAAAGTTCTCAAGCTTCCCAGAATCTGCAAATGTTTGAGACGGCATATCTTGACAATTGGTTTGTAGTCGCATTGAGTTGCCTTAGCTCCTCTTTTCTAGTTCCAAACCTTCTATGAACCGAGTCTATTGTGGATTCCTTATTATCCTTTTCATCAGTACTTTGATCACTAGGAACAATAGGATTAGCCTTAGCTAATTTCCCATTATGCTGATCTTTCAACACTTTCTCAACTGCTTCATTCTTGACACACTTAAGTTCTTGTTGATTATCTTCTCCCACTAGTTTAGTATTAACATCCTTCCCAACCCTAACCCTAGAAGCCTTAGGATTAGGGCTTGAAGCTCCGGTATTGCCTTCTTTTTCTTTATCACAGCCCTTTTTTGATTGATTTTCCCCATGTTCCTTCTTCTTACCATTGCTAAGATCCTCACCTTTGCCTTGAGTAATTTGTAGAATATTTTGATGAACTTCCTCAACCTCTAATGCATTAAACTTGTTCTTGGTTGCTACTTCCTCAAGTTTGGCCTTCCATTTACCCTTGTCAGCTTCCTTACCTTGTTTGTTATCAACAATGTGACCTCTATTATCCTGTTGGTATTCGATTGTTATTTAGTATTTATTATTATGTTTTACATTTTTCTTCTACAACATTATTATTACTTTTCCCGATGAACCAATGACTGTGACATGTAATGAGACAACACAATATAAGGATAGTGATTCAGAAGAGGAAGATGAAATACCTGAGGAAGTTATAAGAGAAGTTGAGAATATTGAGAACAATCCTAAGTCCAACCATGACGAAACCGAGGCAATCAATTTGGGAGATTCCGAAACTGTTAAAGAGACTCCCATAAACATTCACCTATCACTGACAGAAAAGGAAGAATACACTTATTTCCTGAAAGAATATAAGGATATTTTTGCATGGTCATATAATAACATGACGGGCATGAGTACATCCATAGTAGCTCATAAGTTGCCCACCAATCCAATATGTCTGCCAGTAAATCAGAAACACAGAAAGTTCAAACCAGATATGAGCCTAAAAATCAAGGAAGAAGTCACTAAGCAGATGAAAGCCAAAGTCCTCAGGTAGTTGAGTATCCAACTTGGTTATCCAATATCGTATAGGTTCCGAAGAAAGATGGGAAAGTTAGGATATGTGTCGACTATCGGATTTAAATAGAGCAAGTCCTAAGGATGATTTCCCACTATCAAATATACACATTCTAATCAACAATTGTGCCAAGTATGAATTCTAGTCCTTTGTATACTGCTTCGCGGGTTATCATCAGATTTTGATGGACAAAGAAGATGCAGAGAAAATAACCTTCATTACACCGTAGGGGGCGTACTGCTACAAAATGATGCCATTTGGTCTAAAGATTGCTGGGCTACCTACGTGAGAGACATTACGACCATCTTCCATGATATGATACACAAGGAAATAGAGGTGTATGTTGATGACATCATCATCAAGTCCAAGAGGGCCATAAATCACATAACATACTTGAGGAAGTTCTTTGATAGGCTACGAAGGTACAATTTAAATTGAACCTCGCAAAATGTTCATTCAGGGTTCCTACAGGAAAATTATTTGGATTCATTGTCAGCCACCGAGGAATAGAGTTGGACCCATCAAAAGTTAAGGTTATCCAAGTTACTACCACCGAAGAGCAAAAAGGACATGATGAGCTTCCTGGGACGTCTCAACTACATCAACAGCTTCATAGCACAGTCCACAGTAATATGTGAACCCATCTTCAAAATGGTGAGAAAGGATGTTGAAACCAGTTGGATTGAAGATTAACAAAGGGCTTTTGACAAAATTAAGGAATACCTGTCCACGTCACCAGTCCTAGTGGAAGACCTTTGCTACTCTATCTTTCCATACTAGATGGGGCTTTTTTCTGTGTTTTGGGACAACATGATGAGGCAGGAAGAAAGGAGCAAGCCATATATTATTTGAGTAAAAAGTTTACACCTTACGAAGCATGATACTCTCTGCTAGAATGCACTTGCTGTGCTTTGACATAGATAGCTTAGAAATTGAGACATTACTTCTGTGTCTATACCACATACCACATATCAAGGATGGATCCTCTGAAGTACATCTTTTAGAAGCCTATGCCTATTGGGAAGTTGGCCAAGTGGCATATATTGCTGAGTGAGTTCGATATTATCTTAAAAGACAATCAAAGGACAAGCATTGACAGAAATCTTGCTGAAAATACTGTGGGAGGAGAATACAAACAACTAAAAATGTATTTTCCTGACAAAGAAGTGTCATTCCAAGGAGAGCACATTGCTGAATCTTATGACGATTGGAGAATGTTCTTCGACGGAGGTGCCAATTTCAAGGGAGTGGGTATTGGAGCAGTCTTGGTATCTGAAACAAGTCAACATTATACGGTATCCACAAAGCTTAGATTTCCATGCACTAACAACATGGCAGAATTTGAGGCTTGCATCATGGGGCTCAATTTGGCCGTCGACATTAATATACAAGAATTGTTGGTAATTGGTTATTCGGGTCTTCTAGTAGATGAAGTTCGAGAAGAATGGGCTACAAAAAACACCAAGATACTACCATACCTGTATCATGTGCAAGAATTGATGAAGAGATTCACAACGATAGAATTTTAACATGTTCCAAGAATCCAGAACGAGTTCACATACGCAATGCTACTTTCTCGTCAATGATAAAACATCCAGATAAGAATTTCATCGATTCCGTTCCAATAAGGATCCATAATCAGCCAGTTTGTTGTGCCTACGTTGAAGAAAAAATGGACGGAACCCCATGGTTCCATGACATCAAGGAATATTTGGAAAAAGGAGAATACCCAAAACAGGCAAACCATACTCAGAAAGGCACAATAAGAAGGTTGTCCAATCAGTTCCTCCAAAGTAGAGGAACCCTGTATAGAAGTACTCCTGGTATGGGATTTTTGAGGTTTGTTGACGCAAAAGAGGCTTCCAAATTGCTCGAGAAGATCAATGTCGGAACCTGTGGATCACATATGAACGATTTTGTGCTAGCCAAAAAGATACTCAGAGCGTGATATTTTTGGATGACCATGGAAACAGATTGCATCTGGTACGTCCAGGAATGCCACCAATGCCAGATACATGTAGACATAAAAAGGGTACTACTAAATGAACTCAATGCAACAAGTGTACCTTGGCCTTTTGCTGCCTGGGGAATGGACGTCATCGGTCTGATCGAGCCCGCCACTTCTAACGGGCACCGCTTCATTTTAGTGGCCATCAACTATTTGACTAAATGGGTGGAGGCTACATCTTACAAAGTTTTAACTAAGAAAGTCATTTTACATTTTGTCAGAGATTGTATTATTTGTCGATTCGGGGTTCCCGAGTCTATTATCACTGATAATTCTGCCAATCTCAACAATGACCTAATGAAAGCTATGTATGAAACCTTCAAAATCAAGCACAAAAACTCTACAACATACAAGCCTCAAATGAACGGAGTTGTGGAAGCTACCAACAAGAACATCAAGAAGATACTAAGGAAGATGGTAGAAAATCACAAACAATGGTATAAGAAGTTACCCCTTACCCTATTGGGATACCGTACCACACTCCGCACATCAACTGGGTCAACTCCCTACTTACTGGTTTATGGTACCGAAGTTGTCATTTCAGCCGAGGTAGAAATTCCTTCTTTAAGGATCATACAAGAATTCGAACTCAGTGATGCAGAAGGGATAAGGAGCCATCATGAGCAACTAGCCCTCATAGATGGATAAATGATAAATGCAGTATGTCACAGTCAACTTTATCAGAATAAAATGTCCAGAGCTTTCAACAAAAGGGTCAAACCAAGACAATTCGCACTGGGGAAGTTGGAGCTAAAGTGGATCTTCCCACATCAGGATGAAGCCAAAGGGAAATTTTTACCCAACTGGCAAGGTCCCTACATGGTTCAGAAGGTACTAACAGGAGGAGCACTCATACTTGCAGAAATGGATGGAGAAGTTTGGCCAAAACCTATCAATTCAGATGCAGTCAAGAGATACTGTGTCTAAATTGTTTATATTTCTTTATCTCATATAACTGAATTAAGCTTGACCTGATTCCCATTTAAGAGGGATACGTAGGCAGCCATGTGAGTTCGGTTACATCTTAATAAAATCTTCATTTCCCCAGATCCACAAACTTGGGCAGAATTTTGAGGAGGCCACGATGGCCAACCGGTACCTTACTTAACTAAGTACCAACATAACGTATATTTTTATGTCATACTATCATAAATAACTATGTCAGAGAGGCTGCCGTCAAATCGGTACAATACAATAGGTAATGCCAACTTATACATAAGACATATAGTCCTTTAAGACCAAAATAACTACTTGAACACTAAAAATAGGCCGACAAGGCCATACGATCTTTTATGTACATGATATCTGTCTACAAGCCTCTAAGAATACATAATTTTTATAAAGGTCGGGATAGAGTCCCGCCACACCAAACAATACACATCTAAGTCATACTAACCAAACAAGCAACTTCGAAGCAAATAGAGCGCACCAACATCTTCCGCCGAGCTAATAGCCTACTTGGAGGCTCTCGACCTGTTTATCGGGACCTGCAGGCATGAAATGCAACATCCCCAGGAAAAAAGGGACGTCAGTACGAATAATGTATTAAGTATGAAAGGCACATAAATAAGTACATAACAGACATGGAGGAAATATAGAGTAAATGACTCCACCTATAAGTCTGGATAACTTTGTAAATCATAAAATAATTATAGTGTCATGCATATGCGTAGAATGTCATGTCATGCATAGGTAAATATTTCATAACATCATCAGCCTCTGAGCATCTCGGCCACTATGGGCAAAATCATCAACGTATACCAGCTTATCAAGTGGTGATGCATATATAACACCATAACCTTTCCCATATCCTCTATACATATATATACATATATATATATATATATATATATATATATATATACGCGTATATAACACCATCTGGTTATGGGTAAATGTACATGAATGCAATACATGAAAAGTACGTTAATAAAATCTCTTGGAGTGTTATAAGATCATTAAGCCTTTGAGTAATATCATAAAGTAA
>MU766473.1:57833-81151 GCA_026770625.1 Nicotiana glauca
TTTTTTTTCTCGGTCCAATAATCAAACTCCTTATTTACTTGGCTGATGTAAGTCTTTAGTTTCCTCCTTATTTTGATCGGCCTTTACGTCGGCTTAAGCTATCTGCCGATCTGTGGTTCCTGGTATTAGTTATTTTCCTTAGCTTCTCATGGGCGCTGAGGAATATGCATGATACATTCATTTAATAATTTAATCCTTCATTTATTACTTGGGCTCAATTATTTCTTTTAACGTATACCAGAATCTTCTATGGTTGTATATGCTGCATGTATAAAACTCCGAACCCTTAAGTGCATTCATAATGTAACCAACTTTGGATCATTGATCGAATAATTTCTTTCGTTCCATCTTAGCTTTCTTTCAATGTAATCTATTACTTTTTCTGGTTTTTCTGCCCCCTTGTTGCATCCGTACTTAGCTTATCTTAGTGCCGGCACATGCGAGAGTTTCTGTGCAACTCATATGATCTCGAATATTTCTTTTAATTTGACTTCCCGTTTATTAGCCACGGTAGGTGCCACTTTCCTTTGGAGTGCTTGTAATGTTGTTGTGAGACTATCGTTACACGACCATTTCCTCTTTAGGTCGTTGTGCTTAAGTTGAAGCCTTCTTCCTTATTTCCTCAGCTAGTCTTTTGTTGTAGTACTTAGGGAGAACCCTTGACCCTTGTAAAGTTGTGAGTTTATTACGGACTTTTTGATGTCCTTCCTTGCCTATAATTGTCTGTTGCTGCTTACCTCTGTGCCCTTGTGCTTGTAGGGTTGCTTCTGAACTGACATTTTGATTGCCTTCCCAGTGGAACTTTTTTTATCCCCATAACACTCATACGGTAACTTTAGCTACCCGTACTTCTATTTGAATATATCTAAAGTATTATAATGACATTACTGCGAGGATGAATTCTCCATGTTGGGGTTTACTACATTCATCTTGCATGATCTGCTGATTTGTCCATAACTTCTTGTCTAGTAATAACTTAGGCTCTCCCTGAATCAACTACTAATTACTCGTCGGCCCATTCTCATATCCACAATCTGCGTAATCTTTCTTGGGTTATTTCCTTGTATTCACTTAACTCACGTGCTGGCTCCTTATCTACCAATAACATCCATGGCAGGAACCCTTACTTCCTTTTTTCTTGACTTCGTGCTTATATATCGTCCTAGAATTGTAGCATATCTATAACATTTGGATAAGTGCAATCTCATCCCTTTCTCATTTTTATCGCATTATTCCTTTATCATTCTATATTCCCCCCTTTAGGGGAGTACTACGACTTGGAGCTATGACAACCTGGTGTCTATAGATATTTTTCCTCTTCATCTTTGGCGTCCTTTCACATTATCGATGACCCTTACTCACTTGTGGTAATATTTTTGTACCAAGGATAACAAAATTCCTCACTCGCGATGGCTAAATTTAGTGTAACTGGCACATACAGTCACTTAAGCCTAACTTTTCTCACATTGCTTGCTTTAGGGAAGCGTCTTCCTGAATGACCATTGTCTGAATTTCTCATGAATCTTCTTTTGTTGTCCCTTGTATTATTGCCGGCTCGAAATATGAAATTCTCATGATGTTGACTATTATCAAATCACTAAATCCCTAATTCATGTTTACTCTATCTTGTTCACCAGCCCATACTGATCTCTATTATTCTGAGATCTAGCTTTTCCCATTGGTAGTCACGTTAAAGTCACGAACTTACTTCTTAAAATGAGGATACGACTTCATGGCCTATACTCTTTTGTTTTCCTAAGGCATTTCACCTATCGTATCTTCATTCACTTGACTAGACTCTGTAATACTGTCATTTCTTCTTTCTTTCTTTTTCCTACCATCTTTATCCATGTATCTCACCTTATTCATAAAGCTTCCTTATATCTCTTCTCATTACTCTGCTAATATTTCTGCATATCCCTTTTCCTGTGAAAAATTCAACACGACATTTTTTCGCTTTTAGCTCTCCTTGCTTCATTCATCGGCTCTTCGGGTTGCTCAATGTCCTCGCTCTACTAGGGATGAGAGTCACACTGAGGTAACATTTATCTCATCCAGGCTTTCAATGCCTATCTTCTAAATGCTACTATTCATATCTAATAGTAATATTCTAGAGTGCACCATCTGGGTGTCTCACAAGAAGATATATTGGCACATTTGTAATACCCTTTAGAAATGTCAACTAACACAAACAATCCATTCACTATTTTGGGTTACTCTAACCCTAGTCAGATCTTGATGTTCGATCCTTTTCTTAAACTACACCTGTTAGCCCCCATAGGGCATAATTGAGATGGGTACGACCAATTATACATACCTCTATTACTGTTGAATATAACTCAAAAAGCTTATATTCCTCAGCCTGAATTGTAAACACTATTAACCTTCATTAATTGGGCACCTCGTACTCTTCTTCATCTTGCTTCTTTTGCTTGTTCAAACTTGTATTTATCTTCTGAATCTCTCATTGTCTTTTACCATTAAGGTGGATATGTGTTTTTTCCTTAAGGATTCTTATCATAAAGCTTACACATTTCAGTACACCCATGATCTGCCAAAGACCTCACATTTACTTATCTTAAGCATCATACAAAATTTTAATTCCTCTGACTTAGCTCTTCCACAACTATCTCTCTTTCCAGCCTTCTTACCGGATATAGGTATCGTCTTATTACGAATAAAATAGAATTTCGAAATTTAAATTCTTATAAGTGAGCTCTACCGCGCAATCTAGAGTAAGAAGAAAGAGTAATAGTCCTAAATGCTCTGCGGCCTCCTGCTTATAAGTGTGGTGCACAATATACCCGTAAACAAGACTCTACTAGACACAGCTTATAGACTCCCTAGGATAGAATTGCTATGATACCACTTTTGTCACGACCCAAACCAATGGGCCACGACGGGAACCCGATACCTTACTTAACTGAGTACTAACATAACACATCTTTTCATGTCATACTATCATAAATAACTGCGCCGGAGAGTCTTCCGTGAAATAGGTAGAATGTATCAGGTAATGCCAACTTATACATAAGACATATGCGCCTCTAAGACCAAAATAACCACTTGACTACTGAACATAGGCCGATAAGGCCATACGATCTTTTACGTACATAACAACTGTCTACAAGCCTCTAAGCATACATAATTTGCATAAAGGTCGGGACTCTTCACACCAAACAATACACATCTAACTCATACTAACCAAACAAGTCACTTCGAAGCAAATGGAGTGCACCAATATCTTCCGCTAAGCTAATAGCCTACTTGGAAGGCTCTCGACCTATCTATCGGGACCTGCATACAAAAAACGCAGTGTCCCCAGGAAAAAAAGGATGTCAGTACGAATAATGTACTGAGCATGTAACGCACATAAATAAGTACATAACAGACATTGAGGAAATATAGAGTAAATGACTCTACCTGTAAGTCTGGATAACTTTGTAAATCATGAAATAATTATAGTATCATACATATGCGTATGAATGTCATGTCGTGCATATGTACATGTTTCATAACATCATCAGTATCTGAGGGCGTCCCATCATATCATCTCGGCCACTGTGAGCAAAATCAACGTATACCAGCTGATCAGGTGGTGGTGCATATATAACGCCATAACCTTTCCCATATCCCATATACATATATAGACATGCCTGGAGTAGGAAAAATTCGTATGATGTTCTTGACAAAAGTTGCACCGTACTTCTTTAGAACCACAAATTTTCTCCGTTGCTAAAACTCCAAAATTCTCGCTGGAATTTGTTGGAATTGTAGAAGTGGCGTTGATTAAAAGTATAAAATCTGATCTTTGACGTGTTTTTGAGAATGGAAGGTTTGAAGGACTTTGAAAGATTTTAAAGTCACGTTCTTTCACAAGTCTTTCAATGCAAAGTCTTGAAAAATGAAAGGAATTTTGAAAGACTTTGATACCCAAGGTCTGGAATCAGGAAAGGAAATCTGTATCCTTGTGACAACTATCAAGGAATGACTCTTAGTCATTTCTTGATAATTTGTCTAGTTGCCACGTGGGATATTAAATTTTTATCCACTTATTAGATAGTTAGGTAATGTTCAGTTACTCGTTACCCGGTAATCAACCAATTACCCACATAATTAAAAACTATTCCCACTTACTTAAAGTACTACTAACTTTTCACACACCTTATACACCTTACTATCATGTCCATGTGGTACCGTATGGTACTAGTCCATAAATATCGGGTCTTTTAGCTCAGGCCGTATTTTATCCTAAAATGTCAAACTTCGACGTAATTCATTTTCTTTGATTTGCTTCCCTTTCACTTTCATGAATTTACTTATCACTTGTGAAATAGCATAATCCTTATAATCTCTAATATAATCTTTTACTTAGATTGGTGTCAATTACCTTACGACAAATTCAACGTACAATACTACAAGGTGCAACATCGTCGTAACTTAATACTGTGAAGCATAACATCATCGTAATGTAATACTGGAGGGTGCAACATTATCGTAACTTAATACTGTGAAGTGTAACATCATCATAATGTAATACTACAAGGCGTAATATCATCGTAATATAATACTGTAGGACGTAATATTATCATAATATTGTGGGGTGTAACACAAGTCCAGCTGACGCTATAATATGTAAGTCAGTAAGAAATCGGTTAAGAAACTGGGGCAGAATTTTGAGAAGGATTCTCAAAATTTTGAAACAGTTCCGACAAACTTTGTTACATGCAAAACGGCTGAAGAATTACTTGCTAAACTGTGGCAGAATTTTGAGGAGGACCCTCAAAATTCTAACACAAAGAAGCTGCAATGTCTCTAAAAGTGTCGCAGTCATTAGTTCATCTAATTTACTTGATATTATATGCCACTATATTTTCTAAATAACTCAATTTAATCAAATAAGCGCATATTTTCGAAAACTTTATTTCTGCTAGGTATTACCCTAGGTAACTCGAACAAGGCCTCCAAAGCAAAGCAAGCAGACAAAGGCACGAATCAACCTTTCCTGTAAAACTCACAATTTTTTTTGAATGCAGGAACAGTGAATGTTGCAGGAGTATTCGCAAATATACACACATCAAAATCACTATCTTCATAACAAGCAGGCTACCAAGCGCAAATATATCTCCAGCTAAGAAATATTCTGCTCCTATTTACTATTTGTCTATTGCATGAGGCTAAGATTTGCCTCCTCTTACATGAGGCTAAGCCCTGCCTCCATAATTGTATAAGGCTAAGCATTGCCTTCCCTTTGCATGAGACTAAGCCCTATCTCAAATCTTGCATGAGGCTAAGCCCTGCCTCTATATTTGCATGAGGCTAAGCATTGCCTTCTCTTTGCATAAGACTAAGACCTGTCTCAAATCTTGCATGAGGCTAAGCCCTGCCTCCATATTTGCATAAGGTTAAGCATTGCCTTATCTGTGCATGAGACTATGCCCTGTCTCAAATCTTGCATGAGGCTAAGACCTGCCTCCATATTTGCATAAATCTAAGTGTTTCCTTCTCTCTGCATGAGACTAAGCCTGTCTCAAATCTTTCATGAGGCGATTCCCTGCCTCCATATTTGCATAAGGCTAATCACTGCCTTCTCCGTGCATGAGACTAATCCATATCTCAAATCGTGCATGAAGCTAAGCCCTACCTTCCTATTTGTATAAGGCTAAGCACTGCCTTCTCATGAGACTAAGCATTGTATCCCTCTGCATAAGTGTTTCTCCATTCTCAATTTGTATTATCTTCTTCTCTCGGGGCTAAGACCTGCTCCCAAACTCTGCACGAGGCTAAGCTTTGCCTTGTTATTACCGTTGATATCATGTCTCTGCATTTCATGGGCTGATGTAAAGCCAATTTGTCCAAAGGCGTCATAATCCGAAGGAATAATCCTCATAGCTTGAAGACACCATGTCATGGCCTGAGGATCTCTCAACACTGCAAATCATCATTCAAAGGCGTTATAGTTCAGAGGCACCATTCTCATGGCCCGGGAATATCATTTCATGGCCTGTGAATCCCTATCTCATGATTCATGGCCCAGGACGACATCCTCTCCGTCCAAAGACAACCTTCATGGTCCAAAGGGAACTTGAATCATGTTTAAAATCCCGCAGTAATCTATACACTAGCATGCATCGTATTTTATGTTTCGCAGGAAATTTAGGAGGAAATCATTCTTAGAACAGGAGAAACTTTCGCTCCAATTTCCACTCATATCATTTTTATCTTGCCGTTATCCCAAACATATCCGATTCTCATTAATTACTCGCCTTTACCCTATGAACGTTCAGATACTTGCCATGTGATACATCCGTTACAATTCATATTTGCCTTCATAACTCCGCATAAATCCATCCGATACTATCCCTCCCAAAAGAACCTTTTTTGAAACATACTATTATTCCAATGACAATTCCATCATTTTCATTCACTGTTAGGTCAAGAACTACACATGATCTTATTCCTATAAAACCAGGGATATATAGGTAGCTCATAGACCATGGTGCAGCTTACATTTTTCAAACATCCCATTCGGTCAAAATCGATCATCATTTTTTTACCCGACAACTCTTTCATCCTTCCCTGGTAAAGAGGGGCAGCTGTTGATATCCAATTTTCCCTCATATATTTTTTAAAAGCATATATACTTTCAAAATAGTGTATGAGCATCAACCAATATTTTTTCATAATCTTCCGTAATTTTAAAAGAATTTTAATTAATTAATTCCAGTATTTTATATCTAAATAATTACTAATTGCCTCACAAATAATTTTATAATGATTTATTAATTTATTTTTATTATTTATATTTATATTAAACTTTAATAATTTTATGCATAATTGTATTTGTATCTTTAGGCTACAATTGCAATAACTTTGCAATAGCCCATATATGCATAATTACATTATTTACACGAAAAATGAAATCTTTAATTCTTATAATATTAAGTAGTTATTTTAAATTATTTTTATATACAAATAGTATTTTATCATTTGTTAATTATTTTTATAAATTATTTTACTAATTTAAGTGGGTACCTAAAATATAGCCCTTTTAATTAAATTTTCGGACCTCCCAGCCCAATATTAGCCAGCCCAATTATCCTAACCCATAACCCAACTACCCATACCCAAACCCAAGTAACCATACCCATACCCGCCCTGCCTAAATCTAACCTTAGTCGTTGATCTTAGAAGATCAATGACCCTAAATCAACCGACCCCTTTTAATGTACCAAAGCACAAACCCTTCCCTCATTTCCCCCCAGCACGCTGCCTTTGGATCCCTTCTCTCCTCTCCTCTCTCTCACCCCCCTCAAATTCTAGCCCCGACGTTACGAATCCCCCCTTGATTCATGGTATTTTTCATCAATTTTATGCCTTATCTGGCCTCACCTCTCTACTTGTTATACGATTTAGATGCCGCTTGATGTGAATCTCAAGAGACTCGAACAAAATCTGGTTCAAAGTCTCTCATTTCTCGATTATTCCGTGTGATGACCCAAAGGGTCATCACCTATTTTCCTACCCATTCTATACTTTTGAGGCCTTGAAATCATTTAGGGTTGCCTCGATTTGCATGCGCAGTTCGAACGTGTAGCTGGAAAGCTTAAATATGAATTCTGTGAGAAAAATGCTAAATTTTGATATTAAATTGAATAAATTTGACTTCGGTCAACATTTTGGGTGAACGGACCTAGACCCGTGATTTGACAGTCCCGGAGGGTCCATAGAAAAATATGGGACTTGGACGTATGCCCGGAATTGAATTCCAAGGTCCCAGTCCGAGAAATAAATTTTTGTGTGAAATTGTTTTCTAGAAATAAATAAGAAAATTAGAAATGAAATCTGATTAGAAAGTGATGGTATCAGACCCGTATTTTGGTTTCGGTGCCCGGTAAGGTCTTATATGTGATTTAAGCGCTTTCTGTAAAATTTGGTTAAAAACGGACGTCGTTTGACGCGTTTCGGACTTAAAATGAAATTTGTTGTTTTATGAAAACTTGGAAAAAGTTATGAATTTTGAGGTTTAATTCAATGTATATGATGTTATTTTTGCGGTTTGATCGCGCGAGTAAGTTCATAGGATGTTTTGAGGTTGTGTGCATATTTAGTTTGGAGTCCCGAGGGCTCGGGTGAGTTTTGGATAGGTGTCGGAGTGCATTTTTTTAACTAGAGAAAATCTAGCATTTTAGTTCTGCAATTTTTGCAATTGCAAAGCAGGACTCGCAAATGCGAGCCTGGCATCGCAATTGCAAGGAAGGGGGACATTGTACTGGGTTCGCAAATGCGACCAAAGGGCTCGCAAATGCGATGCTAGACTTTCGCAAATGCGAAGTTATAGTCCCAAATACGAAGACCCCCAAACTGGCCAGTGTTCGCAAATGTCAACAAAATCTCGCATTTCCCATAATTTGGTCGGGGTTCGCAATTGCGAACCCCAGTTCACAATTGCGATATCTGCAGCCCAGCATATTTCATACTTAGTCAAATTTTAAGCCATTTTTCACCCCACTTTCAAAATACAACTCCTTAGACGATTTTTCAAGAACAAGTTTCATACCAAATCAATTGTAAATCGATTTTTACTCAATTCTTTCAATCATTAACATCATTTAACATGTTTTTCACTTAAAATCAAGAGTTTTCATGGGTGAAATTCGGGATTTTGGGTAGAACCTAGGTTTTTGAAAAATTGAGGATTTGGACCTCCATTTGAGGTCCGATTTCAAAAATAAATTACATATTTGAGTTCGTGGGGGAATGGGTACCGGGTTTTGGTTCGAACCTCGGGTTTTGACCACGTGGGACTGGGGGCAATTTTGGAATTTTTGGGAAAAACTTTGATAAATTCATTTTTCTGCATTCAAATTGATTCATTTAGTGTTTATTAAAGCAATTGAGTAATTTGTGGCTAGATTCGAGCAGATTGGAGGTGGAATCACGGGGTAAAACTATAGTTGAGGCTTGAGTTGAGTTCAAAGCATCGAGGTAAGTGTTTGGTTTAACCCTAGCTTGAGGGAATAAGAGTTGAGTCTGATTTGCTACTTGCTAAGTGTCGAGTATGATGTATAGGCATGGCGACGAGTATCTATACATTAGTTTCTAGCATGACCGTGAGTCTTTAATTGCGAATAGTTGGGATTTTGTTATATCTTCCATGCTTAATTGATGGCTTCTATGTGTTGTAAAGATCTTGTGAAAGAAATTGTGACCTTTGAAATTCGTGGAGCGTTGGCTCGAGTTGAAATACAATTGTGAAGATATATGAGACAAGTAAATCTTTGGAGCACTGGCTCGAGTGATAATGTGAACTATGAGATGAAAGTGAACAAAAGGTAAAGAGTTAATGATCTATTTCCTTCCCGGGGCGTTGTTGATTATTGAATATTTTTCCCTTGTCGGGACGTTGAGATTATTGATATTGTACCCTTGCTGGGATTTCCATTATTGTTTATATATTACCTTGCCCTTGTTTGTGATTGTTGTTTGGGTGAGGAAGAGTGTTAAAGCACGAAGGGTGAGGCCGTGCATTGTTTGATTATGGTAAGGAAAGAGTGTAAAGCACGAAGGGTGATGCCGTGCAATGTTCGCTTATTATGCGAAAAAAGTGTTAAAGCACGAAGGGTGATGTCACGCCGCACGATGTACCATTCTGTGCCGGTTCTATTGATATATATATGAGGAAAGAGAGTAAAAACATGAAGGGTGATGCCGTGCACATGTTATTTATTGGCGAGTATGAGAGTAGAAGCACGAAGGGTGATGCCGTGCACTTGTTGATTCTTGTTTTATTACATACCATTGAGTTGTGTTGTTTTCCTTTGTTACTGGATGATTCTTATTTGGAAATTATTATACTCCCCACAACATGCTTCCCCTCCCATATTGTTTATCTGTTCTGTATTTCGATTCCACTATATATATATATATATATATGAAATTGCAGGTTTATGTGGTAGTTCGGTCTAGCCTCGTCACTACTTCACCGGGGTTAGGATAGACACTTACTAGCACATGGGGTCGGTTGTGTTGATACTACACTCTGTGCTATTTTGCACAGATCCAGGTCTCGGGCAGTAGCATTAGTGTGGGAGCAGGACTTCAGACCATTGAGACCCGAGTTAGCCTTGCAGGCGTCCGCAGGCCCGGCGTCTCCCTTATCCTCTCTTTATAGTCATTTATCTCATTGTATTCGAGACAAATATTTTATGTTTTCTTTCAGAAATTTGTGTTTAGTGTTCTTAGCAGTTCGTGAGTACAGTGACTCCAGTCTTGGGTAGATGATTTTGTTGGACTTTCCGCATTTCTATTCAGTTTTATAAAATGTTAAGACTTCCGCTTATTATTTAATCTCATTGCTTTTATATTATTGCCAATAATTGTTAAAAAAGGATTATATTGTTAACGAAAAGTAATTAAATTTGGCTTGCCTAGCTTCTACGAGTAGGCGCCATCACAACTCCCGAGGGTGGGAAATCCGGATCGTGACAAGTTGGTATCAGAGCTCTAGGTTACATAGGTCTCACAACTCATGGACAAACTTAGTAGAGTCTGAGGAATCGGTACAGAGACGTCTGTATTTATCCCCCAGAGGCTACAGAGTTAGGAAAAGTTTCACATTTGTTCTTTCTTGTCGTGTGGTTCTGCTTCTCAATGCTAATTGAATTTCTACTGTGTTCTTTCGCAGATGGCGAGAACACGTGCTTCTTCATCTTCTGATCAGCAGTCCAAGCCCCAAGCAGCTCCCCTTAGGGGTAGAGAATGAGGCCGTGCTAGAGGTCGAGGTAGGGGCAGAGCCCAACCCCAAGCAACAGCACTAGCGATGGAGCCTCAGGTAATCTTTGACAAGGAGGTTCCAGCCCCAACCTCAGCAGTTCCGGTGGGCCCAACTTTGGTCCCAGAGGGGTTTATTGCTACCCTTGTTCTTCAGGATGCGTTGGTCCGATTGGTGGGCCTCATGGAGAGTATTACCCGAGCGGGTTTGCTTCCTGTAGCACCAGCTGTCTCTCAGGCTGGAGGAGGGGACCAAGCTCCTGCTACTCGCACTCCGGAGCTGGTAGCTCCCTAGGTTCTGGCTCCAGCAGTTCAGCCAGTTGGAGCAGCTCAGCCAGGCGTGGTAGCCCAGGCAGGTGACGGGGCAGCTATGTCTGCCGATGCTTTGTGGAGATTGGATAGGTTCACCAAGCTCTTCACTACTACTTTTAGCGGTGCGCCCTTCGAGGATCGTCAGGATTATTTGGATAGCTTCCACGAGGTTCTTCGGAACATGGGTATTGTTGAGTCAAATGGAGTTGATTTCACTGCATTTCGCCTATCTGGATCCGCCAAGACTTGGTAGAGGGATTTCTATTTAGCTAGACCAGCATGGTCTCCAGCCTTGACATGGGATAAGTTTTCAGTGTTGTTTCTGGAGAAGTTTCTCCCTATCACACAATGTGAGGCCTATCAGAGGTAGTTCAAGCGTCTCCATCAGGGATCCATGTTAGTCACCCAATAAGAGACAAGGTTTATTGAGTTGGCTCGCCATGCTACTGTCATACTCCCCACTGAGAGGGGGAGAGTGAGACGGTTTATTGATGGAATTATCCAGCCTATTTGTCTCCAGATGGCTAGAGAGGTGGGGAGTGATAGGCCAATGTGGCCCGGAGGATCGAGATGGTATTGCCACAGGGGGGTGGTCATAGAGCAGACAAGAGACCCCATCAGTCAGGCCGATTCAGTGGTGCCTCATCTGGAGGCAGAGATTCATATGATAGGGGTCAGCCTTCTAGGCCTTTCCAGTCAGCCCTCCAGGTTTCTCAGGGTGCCCCAGGTGGCCGTGGTTCTCACGCACATTATTCTCACCAGCAGCCATTCAGTTCACCACCAGCCCCTATCAATGCACCGCCACTTCAGAGTTTCTGTGGTGGTCACTCAAGTCGATAGGGCCAGTAGACTCAGCAGCCGAGGGCTTGTTACACTTGTGGTTACACGGGTCATATTGCTAGATTTTTCCCTCGAGTACCGAGTAGTTTGCAGCACCAGGGTTCTCGTGCCACGGTTCAGGCACCAGCTGCTTCACAGCTAGCCCAGCCAGCTAGAGGGGGGGTTAGAGGTACTAAAGGTGGAGGTAGAGGTCATAGAGGTGGAGCTCAGACCACCAGAGGTGGAGGCCAGCCAGTAGCAGGCCGTCCCAGAGAGGTAGATCAGAGTGGTGGGCCCAACCCTAATGTTCTGCTCTTTAGGCTAGTCCCGAGGTAGAGGCTTCAGATACAGTCATTACAGGTACGGTTATGGTTTGTGATAGAGATACTCCAATGTTGTTTGATCTAGGGTCTACATATTCATATGTGTCATCCTATTTTGCCTCGTATTTGATCATGCCTAGTGATGCATTGGGTGTTCCTGTTTATGTGCCTACACCAGTGGGTGATTCCATTGTGGTCGATTGAGTCCATCGCTCTTGTGTCGTGCTGATTATGGGTCTGGAGACTCGTGTAGATTTGTTGTTTTTAGATATGGTTGTCTTTGATATTATATTGGGGATGGACTGGTTTTCACCCTATCCGCTATCTTGGACTGCCATGCCAAGACCTTAGCTTTATTGGGTATGCCTCGTTTAGATTGGAATGGGACTCCAGGTCATTCTACCCGCAGTTTCATATTGTATGTGAAGGCTCGGTGTATGGTTGAGAAGGGATGCCAGGCTAATTTAGCTTATGTTCGGGATTCCAGTGCTGAGGTTCCCTCTATCGATTATGTGCCCGTTGTTTGTGAGTTCCCTGATATTTTTCCTTCAGACCTGCCGGGTATACCGCTTGATAGGGATATTGATTTCTGCATTGATCTGGTTATGGGCACTCAGCCCATTTCTATCCCACCATATGGTATGCCCCCGCTGGAGTTAAAAGAGTTAAAGGAATAGTTGCAGGATTTGCTTGAAAAGGGTTTTATTAGATCCATTGTATCGACTTGGGGTGCGCTAGTGTTATTTGTCAAGAAGAAGGATGGCTCAATGAGGATGTGCATTGATTACCGGCAATTGAACAAGGTAACAGTCATGAATAAGTATCCACTGCCGAGGATTGATGATTTGTTCGACCAGCTTCAGGGTGCCAGGGTATTCTCCAAGATTAACTTACGATCTGGCTACCATAAGTTGAGGATTAGGGCATCCGATGTCCCTAAGACAACTTTCCGCACTCGGTATGGGCATTATGATTTCTTGGTCATGTTATTTGGGTTGACCAATGCCCCAGCAACGTTTATGGAGTTGATAAACCGAGTGTTCAAACCTTATCTGGACATGTTCGTGATAGTCTTTATTGATGATATTTTGGTATATTCCCGCAGCCAGGAGGAGCACGAGAAGCACCTTAGAGTGGTTCTTCAGACTCTGAGGGATAGTCAGCTATATGCTAAGTTCTCGAAGTATGAATTCTGGTTAGGTTCAGTTGCATTTCTGGGTAATATTGTATTAGCAGAGGGTATTCAGGTGGAATCGAAGAAGATAGAGGCAGTCAAGAACTAGCCTAGACCGGTATCAGCTACAGAGATTCAGAGTTTCTTGGGGTTGGCAGGCTACTATCGACAGTTCGTGGAGGAATTTTCATCTATTGTAGCCCCGATGACCAAATTGACCCAGAAGGGTGCCCAGTTCAGATGGTCAGATGAGTGTGAGGCGAGCTTTTAGAAGCCGAAGACAGCTCTGACTACAACACCGGTGTTGGTTTTGTCCACAGGTTCAGGGCCTTATACAGTCTATTGTGATGCTTTCCGTATTGGGCTTGGTGCAGTGTTGATGCAAGATGGCAAGGTCATTGCCTATGCTTCGAGATAATTGAAGATTTATGAGAAGAACTATCCAGTGCATAATTTAGAGTTGGCAGCTATTGTTCACGCATTAAAGATTTGGATGCACTATTTGTATGGCGTGGCCTGTGAGGTGTTCACTGATCACAAGAGTCTTCAGTACTTGTTGAAGCAAAAGGAGTTGAATCTGAGGCAGAGAAGGTGGTTGGAGTTGCTGAAGGATTATGATGTCACCATTTTATATCATCAGGGGAAGGCCAATATGGTGGCCGATGCTTTGAGTAGGAAGTCGGCCAGTATGGGCAGTCTTTCTTATATTCCGGTCAGTCAGAGGCCATTTGCTTTGGATGTTCAGGCTTTAGCCAATCGGTTTGTGAGATTGGATATTTCTGAGCCCAGACGTGTGTTAGCTTGCACGGTCGCTCGTTCTTCATTATTGGATCGTATCCGTGATCGACAGTTTGATGATCCCCATTTGTGTGTCCTTAGAGACATGGTGCAGCGAGGAGGTGCCAAGCATTTTTACCTTGGATGCGGATGGAGTTTTGAGATTGCAGGGGCGAGTTTGTGTGCCCAATGTGGATGGGCTTCGAGAGTTGATTTTAGAGGAGGCCCATAGTTCCAGGTACTCTATTCATCCGGGCGCCGCAAAGATGTATCAGGATTTGCAGCAACATTATTAGTGGCGTAGAATGAAGAAGGATATCGTAGCATATGTTTCTTGTTATTTGAATTGCCAGCAGGTTAAGTATGAGCATCATAGGCCTGGTGGTGTATTACAGTAGATTGAGCTTCCCGAGTGGAAGTGGGAGGAGATTACTATGGATTTTGTTACTGGACTTCTGTTGACTCGGAAGAAGTTCAATGCGATATGGGTTATTATTGATAGGCTGACCAAGTCAGCATATTTCATTCATATGGCAGTCTCCTATTCTTCTGAGAGGTTCGCTGAGATCTATATTCGGGAGATTATTCGCCTTCATGGTGTGCCCGTGTCTATCATTTTGGATCAGGGTATGTAGTTTACCTCACACTTCTAGAGAGCAGTGTAGCGAGAGTTGGGTAGACGGGTAGATTTGAGCACAGCATTTCATCCCAGACGGACGATCAGTTTGAGTGGACTATTCAGATTCTAAAGGATATGCTTCGAGCTTGTGTTATCGACTTTTGAGGTTCGTGGGATTAGTTCTTGCCTTTAGCGGAGTTTGACTACTACAACAACTACCAGTTGAGCATTCAGATGGATCCTTATGAGGCTTTATATGGTAGGCGGTGTCGGTCTCCGGTTGGATGGTTTGAGCCGGGAGAGGCTCAGTTGTTGGGTACAGATTTGTTTCAGGAGGCCTTGGACAAGGTCAAGATCATCCAGGATAGGCTTCATTCAGCTCAGTGTAGGCAAAAGAGCTATGCAGATCGTAAGGTTCGAGATGTAGCTTTCATGGTTAGTGATCGGGTATTGCTTCGAGTGTCGCCTATGAAGGACGTGATGAGATTTGGGAAGAAGGGTAAGCTTATCCCTAGGTTCATTGGTTCGTTTGAGATTCTTGATCGAGTGGGAGAGGTGGCTTATAGACTTGTATTGCCGCCTAGCTTATCAGCCGTGCATCCAGTTTTTCATGTATCCATGCTTCGGAGGTATCACGGCGATCCAGCCCACGTGTTAGATTCCAGCACTGTCCAGTTGGACAAAGACTTGTCTTACGAGGAAGAGCCGGTAGTTAATTTGGACCGGCAGGTTCGTTAGTTGAGATCCAAGAGTTTTCCTTCTGTGCGTGTTCAATGGAGAGGTCACCCTCCTGAGGCATCGACTTGGGAGTCCAAGTACGATATGCGGAGCCGTTATCCTTATCTTTTTCCCGACTCAGGTACTTCTTTCTTTTGTCCGTTCGAGGATGAACGGTTGTTTTAGAGGTGGAGAATGTTACGACCCAAAGGGTCATCACCTATTTTCCAACCCATTCTGTACTTTCGAGGCCTTGAAATCATTTAGGGTTGCCTCAATATGCGTGCGCAGTCCTGACGTGTAGCCTAAAAGCTTAAATATGAATTGTGTGAGAAAAATACTAAATTTTGATATTAAATTGAATAAATTTGACTTCGATCAATATTTTGGGTGAACGGACTCGGACCTGTGATTTGACGATCCCGGAGGGTGCGTAGGAAAATATGGGACTTGGGCGTATGCCTAGAATCGAATTCCGAGATTCCAGGCCTGTGAAATGAATTTTTGTGTGAGATAGTTTTCTGGAAATAAATAAGAAAATTAGAAATGAAATCTGATTAGAAAGTGATGGTATCGGGCCCGTATTTTGGTTCCGGCGCCCGGTACAGGTCTTATATATGATTTAAGAACTTTCTGTAAAATTTGGTTGAAAACGGACGTCGTTTGACGTGTTTCGGACTTGAAATGGAAATTTGATGTTTTATGAAAACTTGGAAGAAGTTATGAATTTTGAGGTTTAATTTGATGTATATGATGTTATTTTGGCAATTTGATCATGCGAGTAAGTCCGTAGGATGTTTTGAGATTTTGTGCATATTTAGGTTGGAGCCCCGAGGGCTCGGGTGAGTTTTGGATAGGTGTCGGAGTGTATTTTTTTTAACTAGAGAAAATTTTTTATTTCAGTTCTGCAATTTTCGCAATTGCGAAGCAAGACTAGCAAATGCGAGCCTGGCATCGCAATTGCGAGGAAGGGGGACATTGTACTGGGTTCACAAATGCGACCAAAAGGCTCGTAAATGTGATGCTAGACTTTCGCAAATGCGAAGTTATAGTCCCTAATGCGAAGACCCCCAAACTGGCCAGTGTTCGCAAATGTGAACAAAATGTCGCATTTCCCATAATTTGGTCGAGGTTCGCAGTTCGCAATTGCGATATCTGTAGCCCATCATATTTCATACTTAGTCAAATTTTAAGCCATTTTTACCCCACTTTCAAAATACAACACCTTAGGCGATTTTTCAAGAACAAGTTTCATTCCAAATCATTTGCAAGTCGATTTTTACTCAATTCTTTCAATCATTAACATCATTTAACATGTTTTTCACTTAAAATCAAGGATTTTCATGGGTGAAATTGGGGGTTTTGGGTAGAACCTAGGTTTTTCAAAAATTGGGTATTTGGACCTGCAGTTGAGGTCCGATTTCAAAACAAATTACATATTTGAGTTCGTGGGGGAATGGGTAACCGAGTTTTGGTTTGAACCTCAGGTATTGACAATGTGGGCCCGGCGGCGATTTTGGAATTTTTGGAAAAAACTTTGATAAATTCATTTTTGTGCATTCAAATTGATTCATTTAGTGTTTATTAAAGTAATTGAGTAATTTGTGGCTAGATTCGAGCAGATTGGAGGTGAAATCACGAGGTAAAGCTATAGTTGAGGCTTGAGTTGAGTTCAAAGCATCGAGGTAAGTGTTTGATTTAACCCTAGCTTAAGGGAATATGAGTTGAGTCTTATTTGCTACTTGATAAGTGTCGAGTACGATGTATAGGCATGGTGACGATTATCAATACATTGGTGTCTAACATGACCATGAGTCCTTAACTACGAATAGTTGGGATTTTGTTATATCTTCCATGCTTTATTGATGGCTTCTATGTGTTGTAAAGATCTTTTGAAAGAAATTATGACCTTTGAAATTCGTGGAGTGTTGGCTCGAGTTGAAATATAATTGTAAAGGTATATGAGACAAGTAAATCTTTGGAGCATTGGCTCGAGTGATAATATGAACTATGAAATGAAAGTGAACACAAGATAAAGAGTTAATGATCTATTCCCTTGCTGGGGCGTTGTTGATTTTTGAATATTTTCCCTTGCTGGGATATTGAGATTATTGATGTTGTACCCTTGCCGGGTTTTTAATTGGTTGTTTGTGTTCCCTTGCTGGGATTTCCAATATTGTTTACTTATTCCCTTGCCCTTATTTGTGATTGTTGTTTGGGTGAGGAAGAGTGTTAAAGCACGAAGGGTGATGCCATGCATTGCTTGATTATGGTAAGGAAAGAGTGTAGAGCACGAAGGGTGATGTCTTGCAATGTTCACTTATTATGCGAAAAGAGTGTTAAAGCACGAAGGGTGATGTCGTGCCGCATGATGTACCATTCCGTGCCGATTCTATTGATATATGTGAGGAATGAGAGTAAAAGCACGAAGGGTGATGTCGTGCCGCATGATGTACCATTCCGTGCCGATTCTATTGATATATGTGAGGAATGAGAGTAAAAGCACGAAGGGTGATGTCGTGCCGCATGATGTACCATTCCGTGCCGATTCTATTGATATATGTGAGGAATGAGAGTAAAAGCACGAAGGGTGATGTCGTGCCGCATGATGTACCATTCCGTGCCGATTCTATTGATATATGTGAGGAATGAGAGTAAAAGCACGAAGGGTGATGTCGTGCACATGTTATTTCTTGGCGAGTATGAGAGTAGAAACACGAAGGGTGATGCCGTGCACTTGTTGATTTCTGTTTTATTACATACCATTGAGTTGTGTTGTTTTCCTTTGTTACTAGACAATTCTTATTTGGAAATTATTATACTCCCCACAGCATGCTTCCCCTCCCATATTGTTTATCTATTCTATATTTCGATTCCGCTGTATATATATGATATTGCACATGTTTATGTGGTAGTCTTGTCTAGCCTCGTCACTACTTCGCCGAGGTTAGGCTAGACACTTAGCAGCACATGGGGTTGGTTGTGCTAATACTACACTTTGTGCTATTTTGCACAGATCCAGATTTCGGGCAGCAGCAGTAGCAACAGCATTAGTGTGGGAGCAGGCTTTCAGACCAGTGAGACCGGAGGTAGCCTTGCAGGCATCCGCAGGCCCGACGTCTCCCTTATCCTCTTTTTATAGTCTGTTATCTCATTGTATTCGAGACAAACAATTTATGTTTTCTTTCAGACATTTGTATTTAGTGTTCTTAACAGTTCGTGAGTACAGTGACACCAGTCTTGGGTAGAGGATTTTGTTGGACTTTCCGCATTTCTATTCAGTTTTATAAAATGTTAAGACTTTCGCTTATTATTTATTCTCGTTGCTTTTCATTTACCCTAAAATCAAGGGTTTTGATTTCTAAAGGATTTCTGCAAAATAGGTTTTAGCGTTTAAATGTTTTCATCTCTAAATTTTTTTTGCTTTTTCGACTAATATTTACTTGATTTAATCAAGCTCCATCTCTATGTCTTTGTATTTCTTAGGGTTTCTATGATTTGATTATTTATTCTAATGTCTTTTGCCCGTTTATCTTTAATTATGTCAATCAAGTGTTAATTAATGCTACTTACCTATATTAGGGTTTGGGAATCAGCTTTCCTTTTAGTACCAGTATTTCCTATTAAGATTTTACATGTTCTTACCTTATTTATGTGATTAATTATCCGTACTACTGGCTTGATTTTTTGTTCTGACTCTTAATTGATTTTGGAATTAGTTCTTATCTTATTTAACCTTATTCTTAATTAATGATTGATTCCGTGTGAGATTTTTCTTAAATTAAGTGATACTTACTCGATTCTATCGTGTTAATTGATTCATGCTTACCTTAATTGATTGTTAATTGATTTTCATACTTTATTTGTATGTGATTGGTTCATTACCTTATTTGTATTACTCTATTGTATGCTATAAAAACCCTTCCCTTGTTATGATTTTAAACACGCTTTACAACCCCTTTTAGAACAACTTTACAAATTTCAAACTCTCTACTCTCAAAAAATTGAACTTTCTCTTTCTATTGTCCTAATTTCTGCATTATTTGGCCGGCTGAAAGCAAAGGCCAAATTCTCTAGATTCTAACTGCTATTGCATTCCTATTTGCTTTCTTCTCAACTGGTATACCTTAACTCTTATTATTCTATAATGACTCGGCCGGTCATTTCATATGTTACCGCTTCGTTTCCCCCATTTACGCTTTCTTATGCTTTGTTTATCCGTGTTATGTGGTATCGGGTTAGTTGGTTCAAATCCGGAATGGTTTTGGTAATGTTTGAGACACTTAGTCTCTTTTGAGTGAGCTTAAGTTGAAAAATTCAACAGGATATTGACTCATGTGAAAAAGGGCTTGGATGTGAATTTTGATGGTTCAGATAGCTTCGAGAGATGATTTGGGACTTAGGAGTGCGGTCGGAACATGTTTTGGATGTCCGTGGTAAATTTAGGCTTGAATTGGCGAAAATGGAATTTTGGCATTTTTCGATTGATAGGTGAGATTTTGATATATGGGTCAGAATGGAATTTTGGGAGTTGCAGCAGGTCTATTGTGTCATTTAGGATGTGTGTGCAAAATTTCAGGTCATTCGAACGTGGTTTGATAGAGTTTTTGATCAAAAGTGAAATTTGAAAGATTTTCAGAACCTTAGGCTTGAATCCGATGTGATTTGGTTGATTCGATGTTGTTTGAGGTATTTTGAAGAATGGTATAAGTTTGGATAGTGGTATGTGACTCTTTTCTGCTTTTGGTTGAGGTCCCAGGGGCCTCGGGTTCGGATGGCTAACGGAACATTAGAAATTGGGAGTTTGCAGCTGAAGATGAGTTCGCTTTCATAATCACACCTGCGGCTAGGGGACAGCATGTGCGGGCTCGCAGAAGTGCCCAGTGGGTCGTTGATGCAAAAATGTCCATGGGAGCTGGAACCGTAGAAGCGGCTGTTTGAGCACACCTGCGTTATCGCAGGTGCGGGTGTTTGATCACAAGTGCGGTATTAGAGTTTTAAGTGGAAACCGCAGAAACGGTACTGCAGATGCGGTGAAATGACCGCATATGCAGAATACCTGGGTCAGAAGGTATATATTGCACCCTTCGCGATTTTTGACCATTTTTCTCAATATTTCATTTGGGGTAAAGCTTTTGGGAGCCATTTCAAGGGAGATTTTGAGAGGGATTCATTGAGGTAAGGTACTTGGTTCCTAAGCTCATTATTATTGTGATTTTTATCGTTGTTAGCATGAAATTTAAGGGAAAATCAGTGGCAAATTTGGGGATTAGGGCTTGGTTAATTGGAGAGCTTTGAGTCGTGATTTAAGGAGCTATTTTACGTCTGATTTTGGTACTTTTGATATGCATGAACTCGTAGCAGAATACGGGTTCTATTGATGTAAAAATTTTCAAATTCCGAGACGTTGGCCCGAGGATCGGGTTTGGTTAAAATCTGGATTTAGGTTGTAATTTTATTATTTTTTCATGTGCTTCGTTCCATTAACATACTTTGATGTCATGATTCTGATTTTAGATAGATTCGGCACGAGTGGAGGCCGATACGAGAGGCAAAGGCATCACATGCTAGAGTTTGGACCGGACAGAGGTAAGTAATGATTGCAAATGTTGTCCTGAGGGTATGAAACCCCGGATTTCACATCATTGTGCTATTTTGAGGTGACGAACACGCTAGATGACAAGCGTGGGGTCATGCACCGTTGGGGATTGTGACTTAGTTCATCCTGTATGACTGTATAACTGTGTATTTGATTGAAAATTATTTGCTATCATCATGTTTTTGGCTGAATGCCATATTTGGTCCTCGTGCCAACTGTTGTGAACCCCTAGGGGATTTTTATTGTTATTCCTCACTGTTTTGATTTTGAATTTGTACTTAGTCATGCTGTATTCTACTATTTTTAATAAATCAGCCATATTTACTTATTTTGACATCTTAAATGATATTTTGGGCTAAGCATCATATTTTACTATGCCTGGCTGTCTTTTAGAGATTTCTGACTGAGTAGGGTCGAGGTCTCGTGTTGTGAGGTTATTATGGGATCGGGCTGCGCATCACAGCAGTATTGTACTAATTTATGATTTTGAGGCTGAGGGCCTTAGTTGTTACGCCACGATGTGGCTTTATATGAGGCCGAGAGCCTATTTGATTATGGTACGAGATGGCTTGATATTATGCTTGGGCCGTAAGAGGCCCCACCCGGAGTCTGTACACCCCTAGTGAGTGTGGGTATCCAGTTTGTGATGTGATATAGCCTGAGGGGCTAATGTTGTTCCATGTTATAGCCCGAGGGGCTGATACGAGTGATTTGAGATAGCTCGAGAGACTAGTTCTGTTGGTAATTTGCCTGAGGGGCTAATTTGTGCTTCTATCTCTTATCCCTGTTTTCATTCATTCATTGGAACTGCTAAAAGATTTTTTAAAGAGGTTTTTTATGAGTTTTTATTGCTTTATGGCCTTGTTTTGGTTTTATACTGCCTCTTTTGTAGTATTTTGATGTATTTTACGTATTTTCTTATCGCTCAACTACCTTTACTATTATTACTTATTGGGTTGGCGTACTCATATTACTCCCTGCACATTGTGTGCAGATTCAGGAGTCTCAGGTCATGCTAGCGAGGGCTGATCGCTTCCAACAGGCTATTCGGAGTTCACTCGGTAGCTACTCGGCGTTCGAAGCCTAGTGCTTCTCCTTCCTATCTTTACTTTCCCTGTACTAGCATTTTTAATAGACTGTGTAGTACTTTTTCATACTCTTAGACGGATGTTTAGATGTTCATGACTAGTGACTGTCACACCTCCTTTTTCACTACTATTTACTACACCCCGGAAAGGGATATAATAAAAGGAAGGAGTTTTTTCCAATTTAAGGATAGTCGGAACGGGATTTATTTATTTAATTTTAGAGTCGCCACTTGGAAAATTAATGGTGTCTCAAGTCACCGGTTGAATCCCGAACCAAGGAAAGTTTGACTCTGTTAACAGTCCGCGAACCAGAAATCCGGATAAGGAATTCTGTTAGCCCGGGAGAAGGTATTAGGCACTCCCGAATTCTGTGGTTCTAGCACGGTCGCTCAACTGTTGTATTTGATTTTATCTGATTTTAATACATGTTCTACTTTTATGTGCCCTTTTATTAATTAACTGCTTTTATTTATATTTATTGTTTATTTGTTAAGAATTGCAACGTCGTGAAAATGCATCTCGAATCACGCCGTACCAGTACGCCCGCGATTTTTGACACATTTCGGCTTCGTTGAGATTTGGATTTGGGTCGCATGAGATGCACACCCGTATTCAGGAAAGTAGCATTATTAATAATCGCGCCTAAAGCATCTTCATATGTATTAACTTTGGGAAAGACCGTGAAATTCGCTAAACGGTCCTCCCGAATTCTAAGTCTTTTTTATGTGGCAATTTATTCGAGGGCCCCGCAATTGTATGTTTGATGTGGCGAGGCTTGTCTCATTTATATTGTTAAAGGCCAAGACTAAATACGACTACAATTCTTCTATTTAATTTTGTCTTTATGATAAATAAGAAGCTCTTATTATTTATCATTTGCCTAATTGCTATGTTAACAAAGGAGTTTTCCTGAGTTACAAACGTTTGGGCCTTAAAACAGGCCTTATACAGATTCAGATGTGCCTTTCAAAGAAACCTCTCTCACGTACGGCTTGGTACAGATGAGATTGAGCCCAAGCTCCATTCATTCACAGGATTGTTCAGTCCCTAATTCAATACTACATACAATATTTAACTTGTGTGCAAATCTAAGAGTTTGATACACTTATTCTGAATT